>JBBPDJ010000019.1:13240451-13306054 GCA_037974625.1 Cucumis cinereus
TCTTCTGGGTTTTCTGTACTTAATTGCCCAAATTTCTTAATTTTGGAGCAAAATCTTTGAAGTCCTGGTACATCATATAAAGATAAAGAGTTTAAATGAGTAAACTGAATAATGTGGTTGGTTGCCTCCTCATTTTCCTTCACAATGATCATCACTTCCACCTTCTTACAACAAAAAATTTCAATCTCCTCCAGATTCAAAACATCATCCAATATGCAGTTGAAAAAGAGTGTTTCCAATCTATTGCAACTCCATACCTTCACTATCCTCAACTTTGTTGAAAGAAGATTCTTCACCAAACCCTAAACCCTAAATTCTCCAACCCCTGCAATTTTAACAGCTCCAATTTGGATATGCATTTCTTCCTCTTTTCATTGATCAAATATTGAAATTCTAAACTTTCATACAGGTAGATCAAGATTATTAAAATCTTGAATAACTAGTGACACTGCAGTATAGTTACCCGACACCCCCCATCCCATAGACTCCAATCCTCTGGACATTATCATCAGAGAGTGCATTCATGATTTGTTCCACGGTTGACTTTCTTGAGTCAAAGTCAAGAAAGTCAGGTACTTTTGACACTGAACTCTCAACCAATGGGACACCAACTTCATAGAACCACACCCAAATTGAGAGCGAGAGAATTATAAATACAAAATCAAACATACTCCTTCAAACATTATTATAATAAAAGTGCAGTGAAATTGTGTAACTAACTACTTAGCTTACGTGCAAATCATACAGTAAATTAAAACAAAATGAAAAAGAGCAGAAACTTTTATATTAATTAAATAAAAAAGATGGTCAGTATGCGATTGAGAAACAATAAACAAAAGACAGAATATGGAAAAAACCTACGACATAAGATGAAGTAGAAGATTGGTTTGCTGAGAATGTAGAGAAGAAGAACAAGCCAAAGATATCAATAACATCAATAATTTATTTTCTTCAACATTGTTTTTCTTTTCTAATTATTTTCTGAGAACAAAATAGAATCAAAATCGCCTGATTTCAATACCAACCACAATCCATCCACCATTTAGGAGGGTGTTCAATAATTAGAGGGGAAAGAAAAGAAGACAATCGAAATTGATCGTTCACGTGCAACACAGTTTGCCAACGTTTCTTTATAAATGTTGAAATCTCATGGAGTCTTTGATTTCGGCACACCCGTACGAGTTTGCCTGTTGTTCATTCCAGCCGCCCCGCTCCTTAACCAAGTCCGTGGCGTGTCCTCGACCACGCGTGCCGCCAGAAACTCAATCTGAAGCCAACATCTCCGACGCTCCTTTGTCCATCGCCACGTACTCTGATGATGCTCAACCTTCGTTTCGCCGCCCTCTGTTCCGTCGTCCATGGCTGTTGTGTTGCCATCTTGCCACCACCGCTCATCGGTTGACTTGGTAAAGGATTTTGGGTATTTTAAATGTGGATTTTTGGATACCCATTTATAAAAGATAAAATTAGAGTTTAATTAAGAATAAATTGAGTGTTTATTGCCGAAGGTTTGAGTTGGAGTTTTTTTTTTTTTTTTTTTTTTAATAAATTCGTCGAATTGTCCAACAAATTGGGTTCCAGAAATTGTTAAGTATTAAAAGAATTAAAATTTTATTTAGTTAATAATTTTGATGGATAAAATTATTAAGTTAAATTGTTTTATTTATGGTTTGTTTTTAGGATTATATTTCAAGCCAAGTGTTAGTAAAGATGATTGAATTATGTGATGAGTTGAACTGATTGGTATTGACTGTGACGAGTTGAATTAATTGAATTATGTAATAAGTTAACTGATTGAATTATGTGATAAGTTAACGAATTGAGTTATGTGATGAGTTAACAGATTTATTGAACTATGTGATGAGTTGAACTGATTGATAAACTTGCAATTACTTTTAATTTTTCAACATATTTAATATTGAAGAATTAACATGTTTTGACTTTCATGAGTTTAACATGCTTTGACTTTTACCAATAAGAGAAAAAAAAAAATGTGAGAATTCAATATTTTCCACTACAATATTTTATACCTTAGTATCTTACTATTGAATTGAATGTGAAACTTTGAAGGACAAAAATACCAATTTCCCATCCTACTCCCACATCATTCCTCTCATTTTTATTGGGTCGACTAGATAAATAACAAATATTAAGATTTATTTTGAACAAGTAGCAAAAAAAAAATTATAATTATAAATATGACAAAATCGAAAAAAAGAAATAAAATACATGTATGAAATTGACAAAAATGTCCCTACTCCTAATAAATCTTTCACCTTTCAATTACAATCATCCTAAAATTAACAATACTCTATCATTAAAACACTCTTCTTCAAACACACTATCATTAAAACACTATCAGTTCAACACATCATATCAACTCACAACTTCCAACAACCAACCCAACCCCAAAATTTTCTAAAGCTTCAAATACTCTCAAAGTCAACTCGTGGACAACAACACAGATCGGCACGACTAGGCTAGTGGCAGGCGAATCGGAACCGACGGACAGGAGCTGACAGAACGACGTGCAACAGAGCTTGCATCGAAGGGAGACACGTGGACGACGACTCAACAACGACTTCATACATGGAGGGCGGCGTTCGAGGCGACCGATGATAAAAGACTCGTTCGACGGCTGCTTCGTAAGCAAAGGGCAATGTTCCAGGCAGCCGACGGTGGAGATTAAACTTCAATGGCAGTTGCAACGACTAATGCATGAGGAAGAAGAAGTTTTGAATTTTATTTTATCTTTCACACATAACAATAAAACCCTAAAATATATTTATTATAAATAATTATTTATTTATCTTCATTTTTTCCAATAATTAATATGTATAACTATATATATTTTTAAAATCTACATTTTCCCTTCTTTTTCTCAAATAAATAAAATAATTGATGATTCATTTTTTCTTTCTTTTTTCCAAATAATTCATCCAATTATACGAATTTAAATATATTGGTCTAATAAGACATAAAAATATAACGTAGAAAAATATTTTCAAAATAAATTTAAAATTTGAAAATAGTATATATTAATTAATAATCAACAAGATACAACTAATAAAATATATTTAATATTAATTAAAGATAGATTGAGAGAAAGTAGATTTAGTAAAAATAGGAAATACCCCGTATTTCATGAAATTTGCAGCAAGATAATTAAAAATGAATTAAACTTAATTAAATGTTTATTGAAAAAACTAAAAACATATATTAAAGATAAATTATATGTTTATTTATAAAACTAATAAGACTAAAAAAATAGAAAACTTCAGCTAGATTGTCGATTTCATTCCCCTAATCGATTATCTTAAATTTTCTAACAATATAAAATACTCTGTATTTCTCGGAATCTGCTGCAAGATAATTAGAGATTAATTAAACTAAATTAAAGATTTATTTGAAAAACTAATAACATATATTAAAGATTAATTATATGTTTATTTATAAAACTTATAAGATTTAGGAAAAATAGAAAAATCCAATTGAATTGCTGATTTCATTCTCCTAATCGGTTATCTTAATTTTTCTAACAACCTGATATAAAATAGCTCGTATTGTACGGAATCTGCTGCAATATAATTAGATATTAATTAAACTTAATTAACTTGAACTATACATAAATAAATTCAAATTGATTGTAGATAATTTCTCAAATCATACGGATGTAAAATATTCGTTTAATAAAACATAAAGATATAAAGTCAAAAGATATTCCAAAACGAATTTAAAATTAAAAAAGGTGAGATATTAAATTAGTGATCAAGAATAAAACGTTTAACTAATAAAATATATTTAATATTAATTAGAGATAGATTCAGGAAAAATAGATTCAGGAAAAATAGGGAAATGTAGTTGAATTACTGATCCCTTATTTTATTTCCTAACCACTTAATATAAAATACTCTGTATTTGACGAAATTTTTCTGCAAGATAAATATCAATTAATTAAATTTACTTAAATGTTTATTTAAACAATAATAACATATACTAAAGATAAATTGAGGGAAACTAGATTCAGCAAAAATAGAAAAATCCAACTAGATTGCAGATCCCATTTTCTAACCGATTGTGTTTATTTTTCTAGCCATCAGGTATAAAATACCACGTATTTCACGAAATTCTAGATAGTTCGAGATTAAATAAACTTAATTAAAATTGATTTAAAAATTCACTAAAAATAGAAAAATATATTAGAATCAAGATCCTTCCCTCTATTCAGCTTCTTTATAATTTATATTCAGCAAACAAAAATATAGGGAAATTGACGAATACTGAGCAGAGTCTTATTTACCTTTAGTATAAAATACAGTGTAACAGAAATCTAGCATTAATACATAACCAGGGGCAACAATGGGATTTTGGGAAGTTTCAGTATCTGCTATCGTCGATTTTGCTATTTTTCTTATTTAGAAGATATCTTGCTATTTTTCCAACTGACCCTCTTAAATTTTGTCATTTTTTCGAATTTTCCATTTCTAAATTAGACAAGACATACATTTCAATGGCCCATAATCTGCTTTGATAAAAGTTGGGCCACAAAACCATTGGAAATTATTGGGCTGCTTTTAATCAATACAAAATATGGACAATTTTTAGGTTGATTTTTTAAATTTCTAATTTTATTTCATTTTAGTTCATAAAGTTTTATAATATTTAATGTAGTTTCTAAAACTTTAAGTTAATTATAGTATTTTAACCAGAAATAATAATCAATTCGATTCTTGGATGTTTAAATTAAACCTTAAGGATAAATTTATGCTATTTAGAACTAATTTTTTAACGTTAGAGATTAAAATACGATTCTAAAAGTTATAAGAGATAAATTGAGGATAGCCAAATTCATTTAAAAACAGCTATACATTTTCTAAATGCACTAGAGTATTATAATATATATATATATATATATATATATATTTATTGACACACACATACATTTAACTTTTTTTTTCTTTTGTATATGATCATATTGGACAAAAGTAATATTAAAAATATTTAGTGGTGTTTATAGAGAGTTTGAAGAAAGTTTTGAAGTCTATTGTAACCAAATTATCAATGCTAACATACATATTAGGATAACAAACTCAATGTTCTAAATAACCCAAAAATAGTCAAAAGTGAGCATAGTTCAATTAACGTCCGAGTGAGCTAACGTTTGTGGATTGAATTCTCCAACTCTCAATGGTACTAAAAAAATAACTTTTAAATAGTTAAAAAAATACTTTTAAATACTTAAAAAGTCATTTATGATGTAAAAACAAATATACTAGATAGAAAAGTATAAATGTAACGTTCTAAATTTAGGATGGGAACATAAATGAACAGATATCACATTTGAATGAGAGAGATCCTGAATACATGAAAGTAAGTTTAAAAATGGTTAAAAAAAATTAAAAGTTACTACCTATATACCAAAAAGGCACACCTTTTCTTTTTTGTGGCTCAATCATAGGAACTCAAAAATTTAGTGTGTTTAACTTAGAACAATTTTATGTCGGAACCATCAGTTGTTGAATCTGAATTTTGAATCTAGATTGAATCTGGGTTTGGGACGTTATAAGAAGAAGATAGAGCAGAAATAAATTCAATTGCAGTGTATATTACAAAACACAATACTCCACTATTTATAGTACATGGGATGAATTCAATGACATGTTAATGAAATTTGGTAACCTTTGAATGTTATGAATATATCTACAACTAAATATTACATTTATAATAATTTGTAGTTTTTATTTTATTTCCCTTTCTAAAATGATTAAAGAAACAACACCTCACTTGAAAACATTGCTCTCAAATAAAGTCTTCACTATCAGTGCTTTTGTTAAAGTGCCTATATATATATATATATATATATATATATATAAACTATATTTTTTTTTATTTTTTTAAAAAAGGACAATAAAATCCATTCTTGAAAGCTTTTGGAAACACATATAATTTGTGGTGGTTAACATTTGAATACTAGCTTAGGCATGATAATGATTAAATTTAAAAAGTTTGTCTATCTAATGAATGGTTGATAATCCATCTTAAAAAAATATAATTAGCTACTAATTAAACAAAAAATGGTACATCAAAACTTCCCCTATATTCTAAAATAGCAAATTACCTTTTTGGCTTTTTAAATGATTATAATTAGTGAATATTGAGAGAAAAGAATACATTTTTATTTTATTTTATTTTTTCTTCTTCATTGAAATATCATATTTTTTATTGGGATCCAAAACCCTAATTATAGATTTGTTTGAAAAATATGTCACATGGGGTCTCATCATCACTCCCTCTAGGTATTTCTCACTCACTCTAGGATTGTGTTAATTTTGTAAGCTTGTTTAAGTTCAAAGCAACCCATTATGAAAAAGTATATAAATATATTTCAATCATAATAATGAAAAAATAAAGTTGAATTATTATGGGATATATATAATAAAGATACAAAATGAGAACAAGTAAAGTTAAGAAAGATTTTAAAAAATTGAAAATTAATACTTATACCAACAAGGTACACCTTTCTTACGATGGCTGAATCATAGGAACTCCAAAGTTAAGCATGATATAATTTTACGTTAGATGATGTTGTCAGAATGTTAGAGAAATATTAGGTTAATTGAATTTTTGTACCATATAAAGGAATGTTGAATTGGATTTTTTTAAGAAGGAAAAAGAGGGAGAAAAAAGGAATTTTGATTTGTTAACTTAGATTTTCAAAGACATAATTATTAAAAAAAAAATTATTACTAACCTTTTCCTGTCCAAATCATAGTAAAGCTTGTGACAACATTATCCTCCATTGCATGTGAATTTTGATGTAGTTGTCAAAATTCCAAAATTTCAATTCTCTCTTTTTTTTTTTTTTTTTTTTTTTTGAAAACTAAATTTAAAATTGACCGAACCAAACTGTTTTTAATTAATATTTATATTTTTTAGTTTAAAGGGCAAAACCAAATTTAAAACTAAACAGAACTAAGCCATTTTTAATTAACACAATTTTACCACTATCTCCAGAATGGTTAATGTATTGAGTTTTAAATTTATGATATTGTTTGTTCTATGTTTCGATCATTTTTTATCTGTTGATCAATGTAGTTCTTTAGAAAACAAAACAAGAAAAAAGGCGACACATCGTCTCTGAACAATTCTTACATATTGAACTATTCGATCTTTTTAGTCATTCGATTCTCATCAAATTTATGTGTTGTTTAAACTCAACAATAATTTTTTGTTTTTTGTTTTCATTTGGTTCATTGTTACTCATGTGGGTACACTTTTCTCTTAAAGAAACACTTATGTTAATAATACATATTAGAAACGTTACATTAAAGCGTGCGCTATACTAACAAGGTACATATTAAATTATTGAAATGTGACCTTTTGAGATTAATAATAGACTAGGTTAAATCCTTATTCAAACCTTACCTAACAAGTGCCTGCATTATAAAAAGTGGCAACAGAAAGATTACATTGAAAACATGAAAAACAAGGTTTTTGGGATTTATTTTATTTTATTTTATTTATTTAAAAATATCAAAGACTCTTTTTTTGTTAATGAAAATAAATTTCTATCTATTAAAAAAAAGTCGATTTAGAAAAATATATGGAAAGTGACTTCTATTCAGTGACTAACTATTGAACATCGAATAACTATTAGGTTAGAATTATTTTTGAGTCTATATAAAATCACGCATATTTTTTCTAACAATCACATTGTGTGACGATACATTGTAATAGTCCCTTTCAAGAATGTCTCATCGAAAACCCTTTTATTGATAGGCACTTATATAAAGAGTGACGAAATTAATAGTTAAAGTGTTGACATATAACGGTATGCATATATATACAATTCCAAAATAATATTAGAGTGTGTTAGAACGTAAACATAACTTTCTAGCTTAAATGTTATTATCAATCTCTCCATTTAATTAGAGCAATATTATTGAAAATATTGTTTGAGTGAAGACTAGAAATATAAAAAACTCACAAAATTCAAAATATTTAAATTACTTTCACCACTTTTAAATAAGTTATTTTTTTTATTAATATTAATTCTACATTAGTAATATTTGTTTTTATATTTTTATTAATTTTTATACGTATAATAGAAGTTTCAATGTTAAACTCACGACAATCACATATATGAGAATCTTGATAGAAATGGCTAATAAGCTAATGAAAATTTAGTGTCCTACATCTTGTCGCACATTAACTTCAACATAAACTCAATACTGAAAAAACAATGACTACCCTAAGAATTTTATGCTACCTAGACAAATTGATATTAATTAGGTTAAAGATATTAAGACTGAAAGAGTAACAATCAATTTTACCTCGAAACTTCATAAAGCGTAAGTTTTTAAGAAGTAAGCTATCTATTTTTCGATTAATTATGTAAAGAGGACAAGGTAGGAAGATAGTGTATACCTTTGTTTGCTTTTTCTCCACCAAACATGGAAGTTCAAGGATGACATGCACTATAAGTTAGTGGTTACCTGAGAAAACTACAATTTTGATCCCCTTCCGCCCCATCCCAATCACAAGGAGGGGTTCACTATTACGACCCCAAGTCATGGTGGATTGGAGGTACTTTCTCCCTTTCCCATGATAGATGGGACCATCTTTTTGTTGCAGCAAGCTTCTGAGTACAAATTCGAAGGGGGCTTAGGTCCTACTTAGTTTTATTGACAATGGCAAAGGCTTACCACCCTAATTAACACCTTTTGAATTGAATCTTAAGTAATGTATTAGTGGAGTTGAAAGGTTAGACCTTTAGAAAGTTAACAAAGAGCAATAGTTTGTTTATATTGGTATGTCATTCCCTTTGAATTAACTTTTCTAACGTCAAAACTAAGTGATGGGCTACACACTGGCACTCTCTTATCTATTAGCTTAAGCGTCTTGGCTAATTTGCTCGCCTATACTATACCTTACTATATAATACATTCGTAGGGTAGACTACACTAACTTATCCGCTTACTCCCACTAATGTAGGGTTAACTATATCCCACATAATTGACTATGGAAGAATTATTATCTTTTATAAACTACATTAACAACTCAAAATTTATTAAAATTTCAAAATTGTCCTTAAAATATACAAAGTTTCATATATAAACTTCTGATTAAAATCTCTATTCACTTTGAAGAACATAAAAAATATCAACAAAAGTTCAAGAACAAAAATAGTACGACGAAAATGATGTCAACGTTACTGGAATCACCTTTTAACCTATCAAATTTGAATTGACTGGTTGAATTTGAGAGTGGGCCCCACGTGACGTGGCAAAAATGTGAAAGAGGAGGGTGTGTGGTGGTAAGACGTAAGACGAAGGTAAGAGTGGTTTTTTAGGAAGAAGCCGCAGTTTTGTTAGAAAGACCGTAGGGTGAGGAAACGAGGACACGTGTACGGCGGAGAGAAGAGGAAAGATTGGTAGACTTCCAATAAGAAAATGACAAATCACTTTATGTCCAAATCAAACAGTCACAGTATGGTGAACCTTAATCAGGCAAGTAGGGTGTCCTACAAAACATAAATCAAAGGGCCACACTATCTTTACCACCATTTTCTTCCATGCATGCAACCAAGCCCACACTAAACCTTTTTATTTTATTTTATTTTTATTATTTTAAAGATTCTTTAGATGAAACAATGTTTATCGGTGATATTGATAAAAATTAATAGAAGTATATCAATGTTTATCATTAATAGATATGAAATTTTATTATATTTTGTGAATATATTCAATAATTTTTCTATTTACAATAATTTTTCATAATTTTTTTATGCTTTTTTTGTCAAAATGTATTTATCATTCATTGTATCTAAGATGTATTCCTAATAAGTTAATTAAAATACAACTTAGTTATATTAAAATATGTTATTTAAATAATATAACTAATTCAGAAAAGGCAAAATTAGAAAAAAAAAAAAAGAGAGAGAGAAATGTAAAGTAATTTCTTTAGAAGTACCTATTCTTTAAAAATGAAATATTAATAACTAATTATTAAAATTAAAGGTAAAATATATGTGGGAAAAATATTTATAAATATAACAAGTCTATTATTAATAACAAATCCTGAAATTTTGTTAATTGAGACTTTATAATTTAATAAAAATAATATAATTCAAGTCTATAGTATTTATCAATGATAGATTTTAAATATTTGATATTTTTAAATATTTTAATTAAATTTACTATATTTGAAAACTAAACCCTAAAAACAATCTGTCCAACAAATACAAATAAGGTTAGAGATCTTTAGATTTTGTGTTTAGGATAATGATTTTGACTTTTTATATCTAATTAAACTTCCCTTGTAATTTTGGTTTATACGCTAACTCCAAAAATGGCAATGGCAAATTTACATTTGGCCTTTGAAATTAAGCCATCACTCTTAAACTATATTACATCTAAATTTTACCATTATGAACACAACTTTCTTTTCTAATTATTTATTGTTTTTTGTTATAAATATTAACACAAAGTTAATTACACAAATTAAGTCTAATCCCTAATTATACACGAAAATGACTAATCTTGGTTTAGCTTCCATTAATGATAGTAATCCATTATTGTTTCACTTTGTACAATTATGGATGATTTATATAATCGATAATTGGACTAATTATGGTTAAATATTTAATTAGTCAATGGATAGAAACATATCCAAACTTTTTTCACATTATGTGTAAACATTTATAGTTTTTATTTGGACTATTTGGTCCTAATCATCATAGATGTGTACCCCTAAAAACCCATTATAATGACTTAATTTCTAAGAAATTTTGGATCTTTAAACTTAATTTGAATTTTTCATTTTTAAATGGATTCCATTTGTTGTTGTGTAGTGTTAAAGAAGAATATATCCAATAATATATCAGTTTCATTTCAAAATTAATTGATAATGAAAGAAATAATACATATTACTTATAAACATTACGAAGTCTCTATCGAGATTTTTTCAATATGAGATGCTATATTATAATACATTGTCAACTAAAGAATCATATGACTCATGTACCCTATAAATACTGTGACGCCCCTAGATTTTTTCAATGTGAGATTTTCTATAAAAAAAGATAAAAGAGAAAAATTAATAAAAGAAAATTAGATGTGTGTTTTTTTTATTGATAAAAGAAAGTAGCAAACTATGTTTTTTTTTTCCGGATATTGACGTAAGGAGTGAATCAACTCTTTCCGGTATCATATAAAATTATAAAATATTTGAAATATAACAAAAGGATAAACAAAATATACCTAATCCAAACATAATGTTAACAACAAGAAATTTTAACTTATTTAAAAAAGAAAAAGTGAAACGCATTAAATATTTGTTAATTTAAATTTTTACATAAATTCTTTTTAGAATTATTCTTCAACATAACATTTTGTTGACATCTCTATCAAAATTTTCATAAAATTGATAATATTTAAGTATAAGAAAAAGGTAAAAAAAAAAAAAAAAAAAAAAAAAAAGAAGGGACAATTCTTGGGAGTTGATAGTGAGAAGTAAATGTTTTTACATGTTTTGCGTTTTTCTTTGTCCTCTTCTTTTTGTATCTCTTTGTGAACTTTTTGTTATCATAGATAATAAATGTGCACAATAACAACCATATATTGTAAAAAAAAAAACTATTTTTAAATTAAAATTTCATTATACCACAATTATTTTGAAATCAAGATTGACAAATCAAATATGCACCACACACGTCAAAAAATTTCATTTTACACTAGAATTTTTCTAGACTGTCAATATTATAATCTTGATCGCTATTAATTTTTAGACAAAATTTACGTCGTACTTTTGTAATACAAACAAGTCTCGAATAAGTTTGATTCAAATCCACGCTAGTAGCACAACTTTCATATTAATAATACATACCATTAGGTTTAGGGTTTGTTTTTAATGATTTGAAGGTGGATATGATGGGATAATGGCTTTTGATTAATTTGTAGAATTAGCCTTCTTTTAAAGATAAATGATAAGGACAAAAATAAAGATTAATCTCTCCAAGAAAATAAAATGTTGTCTTTTTGCAAATTTTAACTTATTGTTTGTGTTGAAAGTTGAAACTTTTGAAAGGGGGAGCTTCCCAAATTAGACCTAACTTGGTTTGGTTCAATGTAGGTATCATTTAGCCACCATCTATCTCTCTATCATACACATATTAATTTGTGAATATAGACTATATTAGGGATTATAGGACCCCACATCAATATTTACTCTCAAAATAACTTTTAATAATAATAATGAGAATAAAGTAAAAAGTTCCATGTAAAGTTTATTAAATTACTATTTCAAAAATTGATATTTGGATCTCATTTTATGATTTGAATAAAAAAGTATCTTTTCTCAAAGAGTTTAGGAGACAACAAACCGTAAATGATAGACCAAAATGTTGATTTTCAAATTAATGATAATGTGTGAAAAAGGAGAATTAATTAATATATATATAAAACTAAGAGATAAAGGGATCCATCTACACATAATCTAAATTAATTATGTTGATTTTATTTTAATATTTATGATTGTGGCAGTAAACCAAAGATTACTCCCCTTGTTGTATATTTGTATGATATTGTCTTTGTGTATGAGGATGGATTTGTGCAAACTTCGATATTAATCTCACCGAGGCTAATCATGTGTCTGATCTTGCAATATTTGATTTTTAAAATTTTTTGTAGGATATTAAACGATCTTAATAAGTGAGAGACTCCTAAATTATTGAAACAATTCTTTGTAAGCCCTTCGTTATATTTAAGACTCTTTTTGACCAGAGCAATTCAAGATAGTTCGTATATGGAATATTGTGTTTCCTATTTGACAAACACACTGTGAATGTGTAAGTGTTGTTTTTGTTATTATTATTTTTGTCATTCTTTGTTTGTCTAAAAGCATAGGGCACATGTCCCTCTCTTATTTATAGATTGTTTTTAAAAATACAAAATTCTAAAAAAATTTGTACTTGAGACTTAACTATAACAACTACTATTAATTATAATTAATAGGTTTGAGCCATTTTTGAATCCATCACTCACAAAGTAATTATAATGGTAATTAAGAGTTTTAATTGTAGCCAAATTTACATAATCTTAGAACAAAACAAGTATATAGATCATCTATTTTTTTCCTTTTTATATTTATATTTGTTTTCATATCACATTAGTTAAAAGAAATATTTCAATTCTTAATTAAATTCCAAAAAAATAAAATTAATGACATTAAAATTATTCCTTTTGTTTGTCATAATTTTGTATACATATATATATAAAGACAATCATTGTGTCTCTGATTTTCCATTAAATTTTTCTTGGATATATATAGCTATGTGCATTAAATCATATTGAAGTATAAGATAAAATAAGTAAATTTAGACAAAAATTGACATAGAACAAATGTTTTTGCATTTAATAAGAAAGAGAGAACAAGAACCACAAATCATTGGAATAATGAAAAACAATTATATATATATATATATATATATATATATATAGGGTTTGATCATATGTTTGAATTATTAAGTGAAAGAAGGAGAGACAAATGGTTTCAGATTATGTGTGTCTTCTACGTTAAATTGCAAAAAGAAAGAGACAAAAGGCTAAAAATATAGAGTAGTAAAGGTGAGAGGTTGGTGTTTTGATTTACACCTCACTTCCCAACAACAAAATCTCAATAATTTTGTTTCCATTTGATTCATTCATTTCATCTCTTTCAAAAGCAAACAAACAAAAACACAATCCTTCATAATTATTACCTCATAATTAAACCCTTTTCAAACTTAAACCCTTTTCCTTTTCTTCTTTCTTTGATTAAATTCCCTTAAACACAAACTAATCTTCTTTAATTTGTTTTAAGAAAGATAACTTACTTAAGACGTGAATATTCGATAGACGAGTCTGTTGAGCTAAAGTTAGATTTTCTTCTTTGTGTCTCGCCCTCTCATGTGTTTAGTCGTTGTTGTCTCTTGTCTCCTTTCTCTTACGATGGTGTGTTTCATCTATTTTAAACGAGTAGTGACTTTCATATATATAGACCATGTCGTTGCGAAGAAGTAGTGATGATAAGCTATGCATGACATGTGGCATTTTTCAAGGCTTGGGATTTCGATGTGCAATTCTCATCGATTCCACATGTAGAGGGAAACGAAAAGTGAGAGGAAAAAGTAAAAAAAAAAAAAAAAGAAAAAAAAAGGAAAAGTTTAATAATAATAATAAAAAAAAAAAAAATTTAGGTTGAAAAAGTCAGTCAAATATCATTCTTGTACAATTTTTTAGGTCATGCAAAACTCCCCCACATCTTTTGAGCTTGTGTCATATATCCATAACCTTTAAAAGATATTCAATATTCACAAAATTTTTAAATAAAACTTAAATAAGGTAAAGAACGGTTAGGAAACACAAAATTAAAAGTTTAGATTAATTCAGAAAACTATTAGATGTAAAATTAAAAATTTAAATGAAATTATCGAAAATATTTATAAATATAGCAAAAGTTTATTTTCTAACAATAATAAGCGACGATAAATCTAGATAAACAATTATCAGTGTTTATCATCACAACAATAAAAGTCTATCTAGGTCTATTGTAATCTATCATACACATAAAATAAAACTTTATTATATTTATAAAAAAAGTTGGCTCAATTTATTATATTTGAGCAAAATTGATTTTGAAAGAATAAGAAGACTAAATCACCCCAAACATGTAGTATAAAGAAACTTGTAATTAGCAATTGAACCCATTGTTGTGGTGATTTGATGGAGTTGAAAAATTGAAATGAATAATAATATGTTGATAGGATTTGTGGTAGCTGAAAAGATGACACAAGGGGGGTTCTGACAGATGGTAGGCTAAAAGCTATGAAACTTTTGTGGGTGTCTGATTTCATAGAAACTCAAAAAGCCTTCTTCTTCTTAACCTTTTATTTTTCTTCTCTGTTTGTGTGTAGAAATGCAAAAGTAAGAGCTTTGTTTTAAGCAAATGGGCAGTCTATCTTTCAGAAACTGTGTAAGCAAAATGTCAGTCTTTTACCATTCTTACATCTCACTCTCTCTCTCTCTCTCTCCTACCCCATTGTATTATTTCCATATCACTATCATCCCATCACCCATTACTCTTCTCTCTCTCTCTCATTCTTATTCAAACCCTCTATGACTTACATTGGAATTGTTTGGTTCACGGTTTTTTTGAACGATCGTAAACTTTAAACCTTAAACTCTTATATTGTTAGAAGTGAAGTTGTAAGGTTTTGAAAGTTTGTGAACTCTTGTGGTTCGTCATAATGTACTCTTTCTCGTTATTATTCAAACTTGTCATGGCTTTATATATTTGTGTGCTTGTGAACGTTGGAAATAGTTAGTTCACGGTCTTCGAGATGAACATAAATGTACCCTAGATCATAATCGAGTTAAGTAGTGTATAGAGCAAGAAGTGTAATTGTGAAGTTCCAGAGTTGTGTACCGTTGGAATGCCTTGAATTCTATTATTTATCAGACATTTCAAATGACCAAATACATTTTCTATGACTTGCTTTTTTGAAAACATTGGTAGAAAGTCGAATAATAAAACAAAGAACCTTAGAGGTGGAACTAGTGTTTATATTTTTTTAAAAATAAAATTCTAAAGATAAGAGGGATCAACAGGTGCATCGAGACATATCAACTAAATTGATACATCTTTACCATCCATATCATACCTCAGTATGATTAGTCTAATTTTTAACAACCAAATGCTTACTAAAAACGGTCTTACTTCACGACTTTAAAGAATTATAATTTGTGGTTTAAACGTTTGGATTCATGTTTACATTTGAACTATCTATAATTACTTAGTCAATAGTATATGATTTGTAACTAGTTGAGACGCTTTAGAGCTTAAGAAAATATTAATAGTGTGTTTACTGATCCCTCGACCACCAAATTTTATGGTAAAATAATATTAATTGTAAAATTTATTAAAGAAAAGAAACAAAAATGATTAATTTTCTTTTTATCTGCATAATAGAGCAACACATTATTAGTATATATATATATATTTTTTATCTATATTTGTAATATTATTACTAAAAAATGATAAGATAAAATTTTAGTTTTTATTGAAATTTATTTGATGTCAATTTTATAAAATATTCAACAACAAATCTGTGACAACAATATTATGGCTTCCTCTTTTCCATCTATAGTCAAGCATATATCAACATGAAAAGTGTAAGGAAACACATATTACAAATATAGACACAGTTCTTATATAATAATAATAATAATAATAATAATAATAATAATAATAATAATAATAATTTATAAAAAAAAAAAAACTTAATCTATTTAAATACCTTAAATATGTTGTATGAATGTTCAAATAACTAACCAATTTACAATTCATATATAATCTATTTAATTATTTATGGTTTATTTACGATTATCATTTTAGAGTTTAGAGAAGTATGTTATATACACTCTCTAATCTTAGAGACGCTATAATTATGTATTTTGTAACATTTTCTCTAATAAAATTGTTTTTCCTCTCTCATACACCTTACTAACACACTATTGATGAACAACGTAAATAAAACGTCAATTCTCTCATTATTTTTAAGTTTTATGTATTCTCGACATAACTCAATCCAACATGACAAAGTGCCTAGAATAGGGTAACATACCATATAAAAGATACTACTATTTAAACAGTAAAATTGATATTTATTTTGGATAAACATTATAAATAAGATATATATATATATATATATATATATACTTCTTTTTTCTGTTTATCAATATATGTAAAGATAGATATTCGAACCTTTGATATTTTAATCAATTAATTATATATATATATATATAATTTTAATGAGTTGAACTAGGTTTAGAATAGACAATATAAATATATAATTTATATAAAAAATATATATCGGATCACTTATCGAGAAATGCATAAATCAATTATTACTTTTCTTTTTGTCTAAAGGGAAAACAATTTGATAACTCATCCATTAAATTTTTGTCTTTGACAAGAAATTAATTAATTAGTTTCATTTCTTCATTGTTCACTTTAGTAATTTAAAGTTATTTGTCACAAAAATAATGTCATCAATTATGATGTTGGGTACCTAACTTTCCCACCTCTTTCACTATCCAAAATATTCTCCCTCCCACTATAACTCCCAAAACTTTCCATTTTTATTCCATTTAATTCATTCATTCATTCAATTATGAACACAACAATTATGAGATCTCTCTCTATTCTTCTCCTTTTTCTTCTTCTTATTATCATTATTACGTGTGACAAAGGTCCGATGGAACATTTTTGCATTGTATGATGGGTAGATAAATGAGTTTTAGTACGACATCGGTTAACTTCGTTGGTATATGTGCATCAGCTTTATTACTTTTGAAATCCTTGTTAATGGTAGATGTACGAGAACATTCACGTAGATAAAGACAAGGTGATCCTTTGTCACTTGGTCATTAACAAATCTTGTTCGAGAACATCCCATTTTCTCCTTATTTATTCACATTAATTAGATTAAGAAAAAGTTCAAAACTAACACCATTTTTTAAAATAATATTGAGCAAGGTTAGAATAATTTAATTACTAGTTTTACTTCCTTGTATGAGAAAAGTGAAAAGAAAAGAAAACTACACTTTTGAGATATTTCTACAAAATTGTTTAAGAACAAACCCAAAATTTATTTTTTACCGAATCACGTAAGGTTGGGAATATGAGTTTGTTCGGATTAACTAGAAAAAAAATATTTTTTAAATATACATTTTTATGTAAACTTTTTTGATAAAATTTTTTTTCGTATCTACTTTAAAATGTTTTACAAGCTCTTACGATAAAAGCGGTTTAAAATACATCAACCTCCACGTGTGTACCACAACTTTTAAAAACTAGATTTGAAACAAAAACCACATTAACGTATAATTCTTCTCCCTTCTATAAAAGTAAAATAATAGATAAAGTTGTTCACAGACAATACATTAGCTATGTTCGTAGATAAAAAGTCTACATAATGCACTTGTAATGCTCCGATCTAGGATTCGAAATCTATATTTGACAACTGATAGCTCCAACATTCTTCTGCGTCATCCTTGCTTGTCTTAAAGATTTATTAGTGAAAAAATTGTTCTCACAAACCAACAAGAGTCATTTTATCATGCTTTGTCATAACTCACATTTTCGAGGGTTCACCCAATGTAGAATTTATTTACATAATCATAATTTTATCAAACTCAAGGGTCTTTATTTATTTATTAATTATTTTATAAAATTAGCATCATTTTCAAAAAAATTCCAATGAAATGACTTGTGGGTCTCAAGAATAAGATATGTATGTTTCTTTGTATTGAAAGCCACATGTGAAAGAAAAACATATTGATATGAAATATTGTTCTGTTTATGTCTTATTTTGTCCCATTTTTTTTTTTTATAAAAATATTTATTTATTTTTCCTTTTTTTTTTAATTTTATTTTTGCTTCTTCACGTGCAATATTCTGTAGATTTGCTTCCTTCCCCCATCACAAAGCCCTTTAAAAACCCAATTTTTTCTGCTCCCAATCCCAAAACCCACCATTTTTCTTCCTTTTTCTCCTCTTTTTTCAAATGGGTCTCCTTCAAAAATAATCATTGATTTAGATTCATCATTTTTTTTCTTTTTTTTTAAGAAAATGGCATTAGAGGCTGTGGTTTTTTCTCAAGATCCGTTATGTTACAATGGAAGCAAAGATCTTTACTCTTTACTTGGAGGAGGAATTTGGGCTAATGGCAGCTTTGAATATCCAGAAATCCCTCATGATTTTCCCGAGAACCAAACAGAAAATTTCCCATTTGAAGATTGGAACTCATCTTCCTCTGTTTTTGTTCCTAACCCTTCCCCTGAAGCTGCTGATTCCAGAAATGGGTTGTTGAATCCGCCATTCGAGGCTGAATCAACAACTCCAAACCCAATTCGTCCAAGAAAACGAAGACCCAAATCACGCAAGAACAAAGAGGAAATCGAAAATCAAAGAATGACTCACATCGCTGTTGAACGAAATCGAAGAAAACAGATGAATGAATACCTCTCTGTTCTTCGTTCCTTAATGCCAGAGTCTTATGTTCAAAGGGTATCTCTCTCATTTTCTTTTTCATTTTCCTTTCTTCCCAACAGATAATCAAATGGGCTTTTCGAGTTTCGTAAACTCATCAGCTTATTAAGTTTTTGAGTTTACGATAATTTAACATTGTATTAAAATCTTAGGTTCTGTTTTGTTATAACTAAATTTACCATACCCATCAGCTTAAGTTGGGTGATTGTTGACACATTTACCGTACTCCATGAGTTTAAGTACGTTTTTGAGTTAATGGGTAAGTTTAGATTGAGTTATTGTTCGATCTCTCCAATGGAAATGACGAAATTTATCTTGACTCATCAACTTAAATTGGCATTGACTTTATTGTTCGGAGCCTGTAATGTCAGTAACTCATTTGCTTAAGTTTCTGGTTGATTGGTGATTTAACGTTATTTCGATAGGGGGATCAAGCTTCAATTATTGGGGGAGCAATTAATTTTGTGAAGGAGTTAGAACAACAAGTTCAAGTTCTATCCACAATAGAAACGAAGGGGAAGATTAATAATTCAGCTGAAGGGTGTTGTAATTCAAATTCTAAAATCCCTTTCACAGAGTTCTTCAGTTTCCCTCAATTCAAAGCAATGGAAGGTTGTTCTTCAGTGAGTGAAAACGAGACTCAATGTTCTTCCACCATTGCTGATATTGAAGTAACAATGGTGGAAAACCATGCAAATTTGAAAATAAGATCAAAGAGAAGACCAAAACAAATCTTGAAAATTGTTGCTGGCTTGCATTCTCTTTCCCTCTCTGTTCTTCATCTCAATATTTCAACTACCAACCAAATTGCTCTTTATTGTCTCAGTGTCAAGGTTTGTTTTTTCTTCATTTTTTGAAATGGGTTCTTGTTTTTAGATGTTTTTGATTTGAACACTTTTTTTTTTTCTTGGTTTGGATTGTTGTAGGTTGAAGATGATTGCAAGCTGAGTTCTGTTGATGAAATTGCTTCTGCTCTGCATCAGTTGCTTAGTAGAATAGAAGAAGATTCAGTTATGAACTGAAAATTTTTTGTTTTAATTTATGGGGTTAACATTGCTTTCTTTGCCTTGTAGGTTGTAATATCATCTTGTTTCTAACTAATGTAATCTCTATGTTGAATATTTGTACATTTATCTCTTTTTTGTGTTTTCCCTTTCTTTTTCTGATTTCTCTTTTCATTTTCTGCCCTAGGAATTTGTTTGTTGTTCTTGTTTTGACAGATGAACAAAAGGAGGATTCTTTTTTCTTCAGAGAAAATCCAATCTTTTGCTTTTCTGATCTATCATTCAAAAGGTGAAAAAAGAAAAATGTTAAAAGAGGAACAGAAAAAGCAAACAAAAGATAATCAAAACTTAGATTGATTTACGTGCTTCAGAAAGTAGTTATAAGATAGACGTCTTCAGGGTTAGAGAGTTTTATAGCACACTTCTTGTATGTGAAAACTCTGTATTTGGTCGTTCGCAAGTGTCGGATGAGTGATTCGAAATATAAAAAAAAAAAAGTGAGAAAAAGGAATCACCAACTAAAGATTTGTGTGTTCATCAATGACTTTAGGAAGATCTCACAAAACCAGAGGTTTGAAAGATGATTTTGGCAGCAGAAAGTTGTCCTTGTATGGATGGGCAGCTTTAGAAGTGATAAACTCTCTTTTCTCTTCTTTTTTTTTCTTCTTGTAAGTCTCCATACTTGAGAAGAGAAAAAAAAGGACATTGAATTGAAATTTGAAGCTCTGTTTTTCTTTATTATTGAAGATTCAAAAGGACAGGTCTAAAAAGCACTTTTTCTTATGTAGGGATTCTGATTTCATAGAATCATTGGCATTGATAAAAGGATGGGTAATGAAAAAAGTTGGCAAATTTGTAAGATTTGAACTTTTGGTGAATTGATCTTTCCATGAAGTTTTAGAGTCTTGTTATTGAGATGTGATTGAATAACTTGAAAGGTCAATCAATTATTTGGATAATGATATTTTGGTGAATTTTGAGTTGTACTCATCTTTGTATAATCAACTTTAATCACACAATTAGAAAAAGAAAAGAAAAGAAAAAAGAATAGCACATAAAAAACTATGATCGGATAATTAAGTGACCGATATAGCGTTTAAGATGCATCAAAGTATTTTTTGGAAACAAGTGAAGTTATTTTTTCAAAAATGAAAAAAAAGGTTGAAACAAGGGACAATATATATTAGAAATAAACTTGATAAAATAGGATGAGTTTCTATAAATCTCTTATTTTTTATATCTAATTTTTTAAAGAAAAAAAAAGTTTCTTTTTTTAGTTTAACATGTTAGAGATTGAATTATCGACTTGTGAGATGATTATATGTACATTTTTGACTATGCTATGCTTGGATTATCCAATATGAATTATAACATTTTTTTTCTGTTCAAAATGTGAACTTGTTAGTGTTTCTCATTTTTAAATAATGTTTTCAAATTTAACATTTTAATAAGAAAAAAAAATGCTACTTAAACAAATCTCTAAAATATACATTTCTTACTTCCCTTTTATGTATTGAAAAACAAAATAACCAAATTTAACTTCCATGGAGATAATTAGCAAAAGAGTTGGTGGTTGAAAGTAATTTTAAAAAAAGCAATTATATTGAACAAAAGAAGAAAGAAAAAAGAGGATAAGAAGAAGGAGAAAGAGAGAGTTGGTGGATTATGTGTCTATTTATGAGGAGAGAATCAATGGGAGTAAAGACAATGTTATAAATGGTCAAGTGAACAATGAACTTTTCACAATGTGTTTGAAGAAATGACTCGAAAAATTAGCCCTTCTATATTTTCAATCACTTCAGGTTAAATGTGTACTTTGCTTTTAAAGGGGTTAATATGTTTCGGTTACGTTTCTAGACTTTCAAAATTTTCGTTTTTGCTTTTGAACTTTGAATTTGTTAATATGATAATATGTACTATAACAATATAAATGATTAAAGTTCGTTGTTAAAAATAATTATGCTTTTCAAGTTTTACGTATTGTCATTGCGATAGTTTTAAATCTGTCCATGTGAATGCGATATGATTTGTAAGATGTGGGAGATCAAACTGTTGACTTTAAAGGAGAAATTTATGTCAATTATCATTGAACTATACTCTCTTTAGTTAACCGTGATTTAGTTTTATTTTTCATGATTTCTAATCAGAATCATTATCCAATTTAATTAACAAAAACATGTCATGTGGAAACCCTACTATCTTCAAATCATCATGGTAAACAAGATTATAGTTTATAAGAAAAACATAAAACTAAAAGAAAAATCATTATCAAAACAAGATTCGAAAAAAGGATCGATGGTTACGAAAATTCGACATCTAAGCCTACCATAATCTTTTTTACTTATTATTTTTTTGTTGTATGTGCCATGTGATAAATGGCAAAGAAGAAAACAATGAATTCTTTCATTTAATCAATTTTCATGGTGGGACATTTCTACATGAAATTTTGAAATTAGTCTTTCATAGAAGAAGAAGACAGCCTCAATTCTAAAAGAAAACCTATTAGGGTTTATATATATATATATATATATATATATATTAGTGAAGATTCCACTTTTTACCTCTTCTTCTATTTGTCTTCATCTTATTGTTTTATAGTGAAGAAGAAATATAGGTTGAAAGATTCCCACATCTTTCTCTCTCTCTCATATCATTTGAAACCCTATTTTTTTAATTTCTTGATATGTAAATTTTATATTATTTTAAGAAGAAATAGCATATATATATATATATATATATATATATAAATACACAAAATGATGAGACTTTAATGTTTCTTAATACAAAGAAGAATACAAAAGAGAGTTTCATAGATTATGTTTTGCTCTTTACAAACATGCCAAAAAATTCATTAAAAAAAGGACATATAAATGAAGATATATAATGTCTTTTTCCTGTCAAAGAAATTAAAATTAAAATTAAAATTAAAATTAAAAAGTGAAAAGTGAAAGGTGTGAGATAAAGTCATAAAACCATGCATGGAATGACAAATGCCCCATAGCACCTCAAAAAAAGAACCATTAAAATATTTGAAGGGAAGAAAGAGATTGATTACTATATTATTTTGATCTTAATGATGATGGAAGAGTGTGGAAGTTTATAATTGGGTTTTTGAGAATGTCTCTTTATATCTACAAAAACATTTTGGATTGTTTTCATTATCATCAATATTAAATTGATACTAAAAGTCATTTGTTAATAGTTCAAAACTATTTTCCAAAAGTACTTTGAAAGTGATTTTAAACCTGCTTTTTCATGTGTTATGGATATCTACAGTTTGTTTGGCAGGAAACTTGAAAGTAGAAATTTAAAAATAAGGGATTCAATGAACATAAATATACATTTTTGGTATCAGATTCAGAAACTGAATTCTAATTTAAACAATTGTTTAAAATGTGTTTGATACTGTATTTATATGTAACAAAACTAGCTTCTCGTAGCTATTGCTAAATAGTAGTTGTTTATAAACAATTTATATATTTATTGACATGTTTATGTTAACAAAAAGTATAGTTTATAATTGTTTTGTAATGTTATATAACTTACAATGTATTACCTAATACATATATTTTATTTTTTTTTAAATAAATTGAGTTTATAACCTAACATAATGTATTTTTAAATATTTTGATCTTTAATTTATGTAATATTGTTGTTTAATTGATAGTATATAAATAAATTTACAGTGGAAATTGCTATTTAAGTCTTCAAAGAATGAACCAAATAAGGAAACAAGTAAATTAGACTAAGATTTTGCTCATTTGCACTTCATGCCCACCCTCAAAACTAAGATGATAAAATAGAACCAACCCGAGTTTATGAAGTAACTGATGTGAAGACGTTAGCAGATTGTTCAGTAGTAGAGACATATTGTAAGAGGACAATGTTGCTCTAGAGATGATGACAAACAAAGTAAATAGTCATTTTCAACGTGGTTGCTGCATTCATGAAATACATCATCGTGAGAAATATGGATATATAACACTACAATTGTCACAACGAAGTAAGATAAGCGACTGTGTTGAGAAGCATCCATATCAGTTAGAAGCTAGCGAAGTCATAGTAACTTAGAAGTAGCATCAGCAAGTGTACGATATTCAGAATCTACACTCGAATGAGAAGTAACAAATTGTCTCTTATTTCTCTAAGAAATAAGAGACACATCTAAGTAGAAATAGAAACCTACAGTGAAACGATGTAGATAATTATCTATTTAATATTGATGATAATGAAAACAATCCAAATGTTAAAAGCACATGAGTAAAGCGTATAGTTCAAAGAAACAGTCATGAACTAACTAAATATATGAAAACCTAAGCAATATGTAGGTGAGTTACAGTCAAATAATAAGACTACCTGTAAGTTTCTGGTATAAAGTGGCATCAACAAGTAGAACACCATTAAAAGGAGTCAAACGAACATTCAAATCTTGTAGTGTTCGTGATGTGACAAAATTAGTGGCACTAGATTCACCCAAAAGATCAGAGATATATTTTGCTTAGATAAAATACCCATCAGAGCGAAAAGATACCTCAAGACCAAACAAAATAAGTGAGTGGTTCCAAATCCTTCATCTTATAGTACTGTTTTTCAAGGTAAACGTTGCAGATTAGATATGGTCTGAGGATCAGTGCCAGTAATATACATGTCATGAACATAAAAGAAAAAGAGAATAACAGTATCTTGTGAAGTATAACAAGTAAACAACATTGTATCATTGTCGACTGGACGTAAACCCAAGTTGAGTTATAATGGAAGAATTGAATGTGACAAATTAAATCAGAGTAGTGCAGTTTGTTTCAGACCATATAAGAAAACGACTAGATTAGCCTTAGCTTTGTTGCTAATTTACAATTTAAATACAATTCAAATAATACATATATGGTAACAAAAATAATTCTGCATATTAAAGATGGAAGTTAAAAATTTTGATACAATTAAATCATGAAAATGTTTTTAGAATGTTCACAGATTTGATCACATAATCTAAAAACAGTTTTTAAAAACAAAACCCGGGTTGTCTATCGAACTTATATTTGTTGAATTCAATGAATGAAAACATAAAATTAAATCTAGATTTTCAACCAAAACCAATCTTTATTTTCTTTTAGAATAATTTATCTTGTGAAAGAGTACATAAAATTTCAATTGGTCGGATTTTATATTGCTCTGTAAGTGTTTGCACTAGATTTTTGGAGAACGTGTGTGTTTGTGGAGTTGAACTTGAGTTTACGTAGGTTTATGAAAATATGATTTGATTTCTAATACTTGATCATCTAATTATCTAATTTCCATTATTGAATGTGTACGCTTGATTTGGCGAATGTTGTTCAATCTTTGAAAGTTGAAATAGTCTTTTGATAGTTGCGAGAATTCTGTCAAAGTTCTTTGGTATTATAAATTTTTTTTCCTCCAGATGAAGAGAAACTTCTCTATTTATAAAGTTCTTGCGAGACCATGTGGGCTTGAGCTTGATTTGTCTGTAGACTTGGCCCTTCGGCTCAATTACTTAGCTTTTGGATTTAATTGACTTTTGATACGAAGTAAGCATATATTTGGGCTAAACCCTAAATCCAAATTTGATATAGGGGTACGACGACTGTATCTAATTAAAAAAATGTTTTTTTTAAATATTTGTTTTACATTTTTTTTCTTTAGTTCAATACAATACCCGTAAGCTTGAGGATCAAACCTTTGACCTTTACAAAGGAAGATTATGTGAATTAGCATTTGGGTTGATTACCGTTACAATAAAAAATAATTTCTTTTTTGCACTGTTTTGAAAAACTTTATAATCTAAATGATGCTTTTTTGTGAGTAAAATCTAAATGGCTTGTTTTTTTTATTGATTTTGTATGATGAGAGACCATGAGGTGTTCAACTTTTAAAGTATAAATGCTATTAAATCATTGAAGGAAAAAATAAATTAATTACTATATATATATGTTACCTAAATGAGGGACAGTAGATTGGAAGGGATTGGCTTTTACTTAGAATTAATGCTTTTCATTACAATAATGCTTCTAATCAGCCCATTGGTTTTTGATTTTGTGCAATTTAATTATGTGCCTATACATTTAGGCACCTAGTTGATAATGTTCCTTTTTCTCTTTTTCTTTTTCTATTTTTTCAATATATACATTTTTTAATCATTTTTTTTTTGGGGAAGATTTGCGAATTCTTTATATGATCTTATTTGTTTATAATGTTCGTTTTAAAACATTGCAAAATGTTATCAGTGAATCGTTGATGTCGAACCATTCTCCTTAATGTATATACTATCACTACAAAGTCGGTTTGTCACATAATGATCGGTCTTGTGCACCATAATAACTAATAAGTATGCGATGATTGATCTTTTGCTATAGTAATCTTGCAAACATTGATAAAAGTGTTGAAATTGATAGGTGGAAAGACATGTAAAGGAATAGTTCTTAGACGTTTTAGATTTTGTAGGGATTAGGGTTTTTGTTGTATTTTTTTTTTAGTTCTCCTCTTCCATTCTATGAAAGACAAAAAAATCGATTCGATTTTCCTAATTGTTTTGAAAACATTTTGTTTCTTTCATTTTTGTAAAAGTGCAATATTCATTCAATTATTCCGTGGGTTTGATCAGTTTAACTTCTAAAATTTTTAGTTGAAATTGTAATAATGTCTTGTCTAATCAATCTACGTCGTTTAGATTGATCATTAGTTTGTTTTATTTATCATTTTTTTTACAATATGTAAAGTGAAAAAATCAAATTTTATGTTATTTAAATTATCGTATTTAATCATTTTTACAAGACCTTTAGGTGACTTTTATTTTAGGAGCAACAAGATAAATAGCAAAAAGAAAAAAATAATTATACAAATGAAAAAATTTAAAAATTAATTAAAAATGAATAATATGAATCGACAAAAATAACACACCTAAACTAAAAACTCTTTGAAGAGTTTCACAAAAATTAAAAACTCACCTACACTATAATAAAAAGTGTAGTAATCCCAATACACAACCCAATATTCTCTCTCCCTCTTCACGCATGAACCAAGAACAAACCCTAAGTCTTCTTTTCCATCTTCAACGTCTCTCCACCTTCAACCTATTTCACCCCCCAAAAAAAAGTCATTGTGTGTGAAGCTTTCCGATCGAAATCCGGGAAGCCGTGAAGCTCTCCACTGTTTGTTCGTTAGAAATTCTTGCGATGAAGGAATAAATTGTCCGATCGAAATCCGTAAATTCGTGAAGGTTGTGAAGGACAAACAAAACCTTAAAGATGAATGATAAAATCTTCAAATTTCTTAACGCAAACAAGGATAGTCTTCAAGCATGGAAGGTGATGAGTTTCAACTTCACGTGGCTAGTTTAAAAACTTAGGGTTTTCTTCTCTTTTTTTCTTCTCTTTTAAAAAATTAGCAAATGATTTTTTTTTAAAAAAAGCCAACCTATATATTTTTTTACATCACAAAAAAAATATTAATTAAAGGGGAGAAAAAAAATGAAAATCGTGTTAGGTAAAATTGGTAGAACAACACATGTCACTCAATGGATGGAGAAATATGGGAGAGTTCATTAGTTTGTTGAGATATGAAAATTCAAATATTACTTGAAAAATCTATAATATATCAAAATAACTTCTTTCAAAATATATTTCAAATGTCAACAACGTTATTTGAAAAATTCTTATTTTAAAAAAATCAGGTATTACTTACCACAAATTAAAATTAAAATTTATAATTAGTAAAAAAAAAACATTATTATAAATCTTAAAACTTAAATTATATAATTAAAAAAAATATGTGTAAATTGTAAAACAAATAACAGAACCTAACAACCGAATTCGATCCAACAACAAAATCAATTAAAATAAATTTTTGCTTTAAAAAAACTCAAACTTTATATTTGGAGTAAAAATACAATTATACCAAAATGAAATAAAAGTTATGCAATTTGAAAATGAAAACAATGTATTTGTAAATAAAATTTTTTAAATATAATTTTTCTGATTTACTAGAAATGTCAATCCAAGCATATAATTAAGTATGCACAAATACAAAATACTTAGTATTAGAAAATAGTTAGAAACAGAGAAAAAATTATGCAATACTAAAAGTGGTTTGAAAAAAACAAAGTCATCAACAAAATTAGAAAAGAGAAAAGTCAGTGCTTTTTTATATATATTTCTCAAAAAAAATTATGTATATATTCAAGTCAGTTAATTAGATATCTACATAATTGGAAATAAAAATAAAAATAAAATGTTAAGGTTAATGAGATATTTTGATAACAAACCAATCTAATAATATAATAAAGATATCACATAAAATAAAATATTCGATTAAATCAAGAGTAATAAAAAATGACCAATTAATAAAAGAAAAAAAAAAAAGAGCAAATCACTACAGCTTTTTCTTAAATTAGTTGGATTACAACCCAATAAAACATTGTCTATAATAATATACATCTAATGAAAATTTATTTCATATCTCGATACCAAATACTTCTTATAAGAATAAAATACAAAGTGTTTGGAAAGTCGTATCTTCCACTATAGCAAGGTCAAAATTGGCATATTGAAATAACATGTGCACTAAACGTGATTTGCCATAAATCTTATTC
The DNA here is from genome assembly GCA_037974625.1 of Cucumis cinereus. NCBI lineage: Eukaryota > Viridiplantae > Streptophyta > Magnoliopsida > Cucurbitales > Cucurbitaceae > Cucumis > Cucumis cinereus. The sequence goes on from JBBPDJ010000019.1 coordinate 13,269,150, forward strand.
TCCATGTTTTTTTTTTTTTTGCCAAATATCAAGGTGAAGTACCCCATGCATTTTGTCATTTCCTCCAATTTTTCAAATTATAAATGGTTGGGCTGAGCAAAATTGTTCGAGCTGAACCCAATTCAACTCTATAGTGAAAATTTGGGTCAAAGAAGATATTGGGCCCACACCCAAACTCACACCCAAGCTACTATCACTAATAATTGTCCTCACTAATAGTTTTAAATTTAAGAAACGTATTATCAGTTGTTATCTGATAGCTGTTATCAATGATAGCTACTTAAGGATAAATTTTGCATTTTAAAAAATTTTACTAGTTAACTGGTCTCAACACTTGTTATTTTTACAAATATTTTATTTTTAAATTTATTTTCTAAATTGTGTTATTTTCTGTAATTTTCCTTTATTTTAAGGCATGTCTCTCTTTTATTTCTTTGTAAGAGGTGGGCTTGGTCTACCAATGGGACATTTGTTCTTCAAATGAGGGTTTTATATACTAGTCATTTGATAAATTAATGAATAAAGAAATGTTGAAAAATACAATGTTTTTAACAATATGAATGAGAATAATATGGAAATTATTCATCAATCTAATTCATTAAAGCGAGCTTATCTCAATATGTTCATACAATATTTATATTTGAAGTTAAATTATAAGTCTAGTCTGTAAATTTTTAAGCATTTATAAATTTATTCGATATAAATTTAAATTGATATTTATTTTGTATTATTTGTCGATTCCAAAATTTAGAGGCTAAATTTGTAATTTGTCAGTCTCTTATCATGTATAACTTAACTGTGATTGGATAATAATTAATCTTGATTTTTTTTTTCTTTGCTTTTGAAACTTGAAAATAATAAATCATTTATCCTATGAAAAATGGGACACTGAATTATGTGGGTCAAAAACTTAGATATCAAGTAATTAATATCAAATCCTTGACTACAATTTTGTTTTTGAAAAATCAAAATTAAATTTTTTTTATATACTCATCCTTTTTTGTGTTTAGAAAAAAAAATTCAATAATGCCAACCAACAGTACTAAAAATCAAATCAAATACTATTTCTAGTATTTTGATCCTGTTATTTTTTTTCCAAAAAAAAAAAATAATAATAATAATTTCTAGAAAAGAAGGAAAAAAAATACAATATGTGAGTATTTCAAATATTAGAGTAAAAATAAAAGGTAAGACTGTCGAAAATATTTTCAGAAATAGCAAATTATTATTGTCTATCATTGACAATGACGACATTTTGTTATATTTATAAATAAGTTGACTCATTTTTATATATTTGAAAACAACATTCTTCTTAAACCCTAAACATTAAACTCACTCTCTTTTTTGTTGATCTGTCTATATATTAAAATATTTTTGTTGAAAAAATTAGTTTTTGAGCATATATTTAAAATGAGTTGGGAATGTGGGATGAAAAGGGCTTTTGTCAAACTAATTTTTATCTAGCTAAAAGCACTTTTATTTCATTTATATATGTGTGTAATATTCATAATGAGAAAAGAAAAAGAATAGGTCAAACTCCCCAAAAGCTTCAAAACTCCATCCATAACTATTTGACTTTCATGTTTAACTTCCAACATCTTAGTATTAAAGCTTCAATATAAAGCCAATATCTCAAGAAAAGTCCATTCTTCTTAAGCCTTAATTAAGTTCATACTACATTCATGAAGTTAGAGAGAGAAATTATTAGGGTATGATCACTTTTGTGATTTCTCTTATGAGTTGGGTCTGGTTGGATTGTTTATCTACAACTGATGTTTAATAACCAAAATCTCAAACAATTCAAATGTTAAGTATCAAATATATTTGATATATATTACAAACTTTAAATAAAGATAAACATTTCTAAGAAAAACATTAAAAAATCAGCCAAAGCGAACATAACCGCTAATTGACATGATCTTCCATCCTAGTAATTTGAAGGTTCGATTTTCAACTCCCACAATTATTGTACTAAAAAACATTAAAAATTCAAAAATTCAGGCGATCCTTAAATTTTTTTTAATTATATGTGTGTATATGTAATTTTCAAAAGCAAAACTACCCCAACCCAACTCTTATCGTCTGAATTTGGTAGTTCGGGTTATTTAGGTTACGGAACATTCGAGCACTCTGGGTAGAATAGTATTTATAAAATTAAATTTTCATAAATTATATAGTTGTCAAACAGACCCTCAAACTGAGCGCAAACTATTTGACTTTTTTTCCCTTGCCTATGATATTTCAAATTTGTATCATTAAAGCTAGCTTTCTTGTGGATTGACAGATTAGAAAAGAAGAACAAAAAGCAAACTATTTTACGTAATAAAAATGGCGTAAGTTACAAGTAATAATGCCAAAAACTAGATAAGCTCCATTGGACTTGTCCAATTTTCATTCCTATAAATGGTGCAACAACACGCACACATTCATCATCCCAAAACACAATCCTTTTCTAGACAAATTAAAATATCAGGTACTTGAAGAATAACAAGATGATGATGTTGCATAAATCACTTGCCATCTTTGGCTATGCATGCCTCCTCTTCATGGCCATAACTTCCACAGCTCAATTGCCTCCAGTGCTCGACACCGATGGTCAACCTCTGCAACGCGGTGTCGAGTACTACATCTCGCCTGCAATTACCGATGTTGGGGGCAATCTCACCCTAAAAAGTCGTAGTAACGCTCCATGCCCGCTCTTCGTCGGCCAGGAACCAGTTACTTCGACAAATATCGGTCTCCCAGTCACCTTCAGGCCCATCGAGGCGGGCAAAGATATAATTGACGAAGGTACCAGTTTGAACATTGTGTTTCAAGCGTTGTCAACATGTGCAACATCGACACAATGGAGAGTGGATGCAACCGAGTCTGACACCGGGAGGAGGTTCATAGGGACGGGGGATGAGGACGGTCCTGCTGGGATCTTTGGGATCAGTAGGGATAATGGAGCTTACAATATAGTATGGTGTCCTGCGATGATGGGGAGGCCAAGGTGTGGAAGGGCTGGGATTTTGGTTGAGAATGGAGTGAGGCTGTTGGCTTTGGATGGTGATGCTGTTCCCTTTGAGTTTATCAAAGCTTGAGACCTAAAAGGGAAGAATTTGGTTTAATTAATTTTCTTGCAAGGGGAGAAAAATGTGTCTAATTGGTTAAATTATTGAACTACTAGAATAATAATTAAGTTGAGATAAAAGCTCTTGTAAGGATATATACATATATATATATATATATGTATATATTATTGGCTAGAAGAGAGTGATAGTTTTATGGACTAAATTATTACAATTTAGATAGTTTTCGATGTTGAGATTAAAAAAGAAAGTATAAATAAAGAAAAATTATAGTCTTCCCTTTAGTAGGATAATCCAAATGACATGCACTGCATTATTTATGAACCTCCAATAATTTTACACGAAGTATTAAGCTTTGAATGTATAAGAAGTGTGACACCAAAAGCTCAATAATTTTTTCGCATGAGGACTTAGTGATCACTTGACTTAGTACTACTATCGTTTAAGTATGCGTAACTTTGAAGTTTTGATGGGATCTAGTACATTAGTGCTGATATGATTGCACCCAATAATAAATTTATAATTTACTAATTACCTCTATCTCTTTATCATTAGAGCTCAACTTTTGATTGGATTAATAACTAATCTTTTTTTAGTACTAAAATCAAATCAAATACTATTTCTATTTTTTTCATAAATTAATTGAAAAATTATTGTAAATGACAAAACAATTGAAAAATTTTATAGAATATAGCAAAATTTCAGATTTTATCAGTGTCTATCGTTATCGTTTATTGACATGACGGTGATAGAAGTCTATCAATATCCATTAGTGATACATCTGAGATTTTACTATATTTTGTAAATATTTTGCTCATTCTACTATATTTAAAAATGTCGTTTATTGAATATACATATGTGAAATCATAATGAAAAAAAAGGTCAAACTCCCCAAAAGCTTCAAATTTGATGATCATTGCCTAACTTCATCCATAACTATTTGACTTTCTTGTCTAACTTTTTCCAACATTAGCATTAAAGTTTCAATAAAATCTTGTAAAGAAAAATCCATTCTTAGCCTTAAGTTCACACTACATTAATAGGGAATAGGGTTAGTTAGAGATGAATTGTATGAGTGTATCCTTTTGTATTTTCTCACAATAGTTATGGTCTTTCATAAAGAAACATTTGAGTTTAATAATTAAATTTCAAAACAAAAATAAGTTTTTTAAACTATTTATTTTAGTCTTAAATAACAAACAAAAGAGAAAAGAGGTCAAATGTTATAGTTTTGTAAAGAAAATTATCCTAAATAGCAATACTGTTGAAAATATTTATAAATCTTGCAAAATTTTATTTGTCTATCAATAATAAACACTGATAGACGTCTATCAATGTCTATCGATATTTTTATTGATAATAGGTATGATAGTATCTACAATATATATTAGTGTTTTTATCACATCACTAAAAGACATTAATTAACATTTTGTTATATTTATAAATATTTTGATTTATTTTGTTATATTTAGAAGAAAAAAAAGCGTATTTTTAAAACAAGTTTTCCCTTTCAATCACTTGACAAAATTGATTTTCACAAATTTTGGTGATATCTAAATTCATCCACATCTCTTGACTTTCATGTCCCAAACTAATCCAAATCTTTAACATTTTGTCATGAGCTTCTCTTCTAAAACTACCAAATACATAATATAATATTTTTTTTAAGTAATAAAAGCCTTAAGGTACAAGTAAATGAAGAAATAATAATTGTGATAAAGGTGGACTTTTGGTCATTTTCATCTCCCTCCATGGTGGCTATAAAATGGCATTACACATTTGCATCCCAAAACCATCCTTTTTCAAACAAAATTAAATCATTTCTTGTTGAAGAATTAGAAGATGATGATGTTCCATAAGTCACTTGCCCTCTTTAGCTGCCTATGCTTCTTCATGGCCATATCCTCTACTGCCCAATTCGATGGTCCTCCGGTGCTCGACACCGAAGGCCGACCTCTGCAGCGGGGTGTCGAGTATTTCATCAAGCCTGCCATCACCGATGTCGCTGGCAATCTTACTCTAATTACTCGAAAAGGTCATCAGTGCCCGTTTTACGTTGGACAAGTACCACTTCTTTCACAAGATCCAGGTATGTATTAAATCTATTACTAATTAACTCAATTGATTCAATAAATTATGTTATATCTGTTAGCGTGGTGATATATATAATATTAAATTTACCTACGCCCCATTGTTAAGCTAATAATAAATTATGATATATTGAATTCTTAATAATAGGTTTTGCGGTCACCTTGGCACCATATCGAGCGGGTGAAGATACGATCAGAGAAGGCAGAGATTTGAAGGTCGTGTTTCAAGCGTTCACAATTTGCATAACGTCGACTGAATGGAAAGTGGGGGACGAAGATCCAAAGACGGGAAGGAGGTTTGTGAAGCTCGGGAGCGACGACACTGCCACCGGTTACTTTAGGATAGACAAGAGCAACCTCGGAGTTTATAACATAGGATGGTGTCCCTCGGATGTCCCCATTAAAGGGAGGCCAAGGTGTGGAAGTGCTGGAATTTTGATTGAGAAAGGTGTGAGGTTCTTGGCTTTGGATGGATCTGCATTTCCTTTTGAGTTTGTGAGAGGTGGGAATGGAAAAGAGCTTCATTCTATCTTGCAAGAGAAAAAATAAGGTGTGCAAATTTGTTGTAATAATTGTACACTCATTAAAATTAAATAAAATACTTGTAAGGATTTACTATAGGTTGTTTGTTGGATGTTACGGTTAATATAATGCGGTTTAGTACGTGGATTCGTGTCAAGATTGTTTTTGTACGGATGACTCTACTTTAAAATAACCGTCCGTTATTTTGACGAGAGTACAAGAACTAAACTTGTTTTTCTAACTTTTAAAAATCACGATCACGCACAAGTCTCCTTTTTACAATGACGCATACGTATAAAATCAATTTAAACATATTTCAATCAGTTCGTATACCTAACAAGTGTTTATTCAACAAAACAAATGAATTAATTAAAGATAGGGAAAGGTATTTGATGAAAATGTAGCCACCCGTAAGACTATTCAAGAATTAGGCCGATGATGTTAATATATGTTTATTTTTCCATCATTTTCTTCCAATCTTCAATTCTTTTTTCTTTTTTCTTTTTTTCTTTTTTTCTTTTTTTTTTCTTTTTTTAGCCGACTTGAGGATAAGTTTAGACATTGACAGCCTCTTTTAAAAACAAGGTTTAAAAATAAAATTAAAAAAAAAAAAAACAAAACAAAAATAATATCGTGCTTGGATTAACTTTTTAAGTGTTTGATAAAAAAAATTAAATTTATAATATTGAACACGAATCATTTTGAATGAAACACTTGACTAAAATACCCTCCACTATCATCGCTAATCTCGCCACTTTCACATCTACTATTATTGGCCACTTTAAAACCTATTTGAATTGACTTGAGAAAAAAATTATTTTTCAAAAAGTACATTTTTTAAGGAAAGTTATTTAAGTGTTAAAAATTTCTAAAACTATTTACCAATATAGCAAAATATCACAATTTATTGGTGATAAATTATGATAGACCCACATAGTAGTCTATCTTGATATATTACAGTCCATCGTAGATAGACTATATTTTTTATTTTATAAATATTTTAGTTTATTTTGTTATATTTGAAAATTTATCCTTGAAACTCTTAAAATTTTTAAAATAAACTTGAAAATGTTTCAAAAACTATTTTGATTAGTTTCAAAACGATTCAATTTCTTTTTTCAAATTCACTCGTTTTCAAAACTAAACACTTAAAAAGTTAAATTGAACATACTCTTACACTCAACCCAACGATCGCTTTCCATCTCTATCGCAATATTTATGGAGGATTTGAACCTTTTTTAGTGCTATAGTTATAGGAATAAATGATCGAACTTCCACCTTCAAGATGAATGGTCATATCAATTACTATTGTCTAAGCTCACTTCAACGGAGAATTTGAACCTTCTAGTTTTGACTTTTGACCAATAATTATTTGTATAAATTAATAGTAATAATCACACATCCACTAATGTCAGTGAAACAAAAACTGCTGCATTTATTCTCAATATCATCATCGTTGTCACTTATAAAACTTGTTTATTTCTAACCTTTGACATCCATGTTATATTGAAGATTCAGTCAGCAATGGTCTAGTTTACTACAACCCTTTGATCTTTACAACGGTAAGATGTTTGTATTTTGAAGAACAGATAGCCAGCTGCGTTGGGTTGATATTATTCTTCTAACCATCTTAATAGACATACAGCTCATAAGCCTAATCGTGCTTTGTACAAACTCAACTCGAAAAGACAGTAAGCCTCGAGACTTAAAATCCGTGCCTTGCATCGACGCAATGCAAAGCCTTCTAGAACATTCATTTACTAGTGAAATTAGAAAGTCCCAACTCGTCGTCACCAAGTGGACAAGATGATTTATATTATCTGTAGCAAGGAAAATGGGACCTTGTGGAGAGATGTTCACTTCTTAGTGTAGGTTGGAATAGGCACTCCTGATTCTTCTGTCAGTTTCTTGTATGCATTTTGTAACATTCTTGTCACAGGTCCGACTTGTCCATCGCCAATTACACGCCCATCGATCTTCACAACCTAAAAAATCAAAGGAAGCTCCTCTCGTTAGGTGTTCGAGTATTAATTGGGGTTGGTTCGGTTCTTCGCCGAGTTGAAAAATGAAAAATAAAAAAAAAAACTTTCAATACTACAAACATAAAGGAACTGATTAAGTTTGGTTCGTAGCATTTTCCAACTTACATGAAAATGAATCTAAGTAATTTCAATGGCACTTAATAGTCTAATCTTATCCAAATTCCAGATAGTGCCATATAAGCTACAATTATGAAAAATTGATAAAACATGGACTATCAAGGATACAATGCAGTGTTCATATTGTCCCAAGCTATATTTAATGACCAATATTAACAATAAGACTACAAATTGAGATTTTTTACTCTTGTTGGTGTACAATTTATCTTATTCATATTGCAGTCACGTCGCAACTGCAATTTTTTCTAGGATCATTTTGGTAAACGCCTTTGGCTTCGAGGAATTGTTCATTTGTAATTCTCTTATACTTTTATAAGCATATTTCTCAGTTTCCCAAACAAAAGAAAAATGTAGCCAAAAGGTACTTACTGGGGTAAGTTCTCCCATCGTTCCAGTAGTCCATACCTGCAGAAAATCCTCTTTAGTTGTATGTTCAATGTGCTTAAGTTTTTGTCATGGAAGCCAAATTTTGAAAACTAAAAAAAGATAATTTAAAGATTTTGATGAGCATTTTCTTTCCAACTCAATGTTATGCACAACATTCAACTTCGAATTTTAAAATGTAAATAAGAAAACCTCATCTGCAGTATGAAATTCTGATAGGCTGATTCTTCGCTCCTCCAATACCAACTTCTCCTTCACCACAAGATCCATAACCTGCACCCATAAGATTAATATTGGTTAAACCAAGGTAAGGAAAAATGTCTAAGCAATCAAAATATCACAAGTCATAGTCCATATGGGTGGAATTCTTGAACGATGATTCATCCACGTGGCACCAAACAGTGAGGCCACAGCATTTATAGCTCGGCCTAGTAATGCATTGCTAGTATATGTAACTTAGTGTAAAGTAGAATAAATATACCTAGAATGTAGGTAGAAGGGAGAGAGCTCATCCTAGTCAACCATCTTCAAGTAAAAGGGTGACCTCTTTTAGAAGGTGAACAGTAAGGCGGTTTGTTCCTAGACAAGGCTCTTAGGCTAATGGATGACAAAATCATACCTTACATTTTCTAGGTATGAAATGACAGAACTTAAGACCTAATTGTGACATTTAAAATGAATTCATATTGGCAACAGGTGAAGTATCTTACAGTTGCGCGAGTTATTCCAGGGAGACAGTAATCAGCATGAGGCGTCAGAACATTGCCCTTCTTCACTAGAAACTGCACAAGTAAATGTATCAATATTATATCATTATCTCAATTCCAAGTACAGAATATAAGCAAATAAACGTATCTATTTACTTTCTTGAGATCGATAAGAAGACCTAACAAGAAGCAGAATCACAAGCGAACATGCTTCCAAAGATAATACCATACTGTGCAAAAGTTACGAAACCTGACACTTACAATGTTTGTAGCATTTGTTTCGGACACAAAACCATCTTTGTCCAGCATGATAGCATCCCCAGCATTTGCATTGTTTCCTTCAATCTATACGTTTCAATAGACTCAATCAATCACAAGAGATAATCAGAATGGACAGGACACAACCCAACCCATTTGATATAGTTTCAAGCCAACAATAGATGGTCCGTTCAATAAAATACAATTCAAACAGTCACTTTTTTACTGTATGCAAAGTTTACATACTTTGAGGAAATTTGTACGTAAAGGTCATACTGTTGGAAACTCAATACCTTTGCAAGAATGTTGTTGAGAAGATTATTGTGATGAATCTTTGAATCCAAATTCTGGAGGAAATATAAATAATGAGTTCCGATTCTAACCGACTGAATGAGGGTTAAGAAAAGAAGAACAGTGGAGTTGAATTATCAGCATTTATTTTAATTAAACTTATGAGAGAAAACCAAATTACAGAGAGAGATCAAATACTATGAGAAAGGAACAGTCTTACATTTGGTGAGTTCCTACGTGTTGTGGCAGTCACTAGAGTTATTCCACTCGAATTGTCGTAGACAGGAGGCTTCCATTCAGCAAGTACTGAATATAGTTACAACATACTCAAAAAATTAAATCCTAGAACGCACCAACAGAAACAGAAAAACCTATATTATACAAGAGCCATTTATTTCTTGCATGATGCGACTAGGAATTTTTAACATTTTTTTTATGAAAGTGGTTCTGTTAAAATATAAATACAAGCACAAGAGAGTAAAAGACATAAGCAAAGTTGATGAAGACATCCAGTTGGCTTGAAGCAAAACAAAAGAAAAACTACTGAAGTAGTCAGAGTTAAAGCAGGTCATCTAGAAGCATAAATGATCCTAAAGAAGAATTCATGAAAAGGAGGTCACAAATCTTCACGAGTTCCTTGGTTTCTTTCTTTTGTTGCTCCTGAATTATTCCACCGAAAATCATGGTCCAACAAACCTTCCGTTTACTCTTAAAACCATGGCCACTAAAATTTGAAGTCGTCAAACAAAGAGCTGTCTAGGATAACACCAAACCAGTTCACCTCGTTCGAAAAAATATTGAATTCTTAAAACAAAGAAGATTTCGTAAAAATAAGAGCTTGTGTGTTTCAGCAGCATTCTTGTATAACATGCATCAGCAAATAGGGGATAGAGAATAATTTTGAATTCTTCTTTTGGATTTCATTTAGAATGTTGACTTCTAAATCCAAGCTTACTCATGTTCTTTTAAAATTTTCAGGCAAGCTGTTGGAACTTGGAACATACGAAAAAAGCTAATGCCAGCAATAAAGTTTTATGCATAACTATTCCATCCATTATATTGTCAACTTGAAAGAACTTATAAAGCAGGCTGGCTGCATTGATACTGGAGCAAGAATTTACATTACCAATTAAGGTACATCCATGAAGATTGAACTGGGGGCTCATTCCGGAAGTGACCTACAGAGAAAAAAAACATGTAAATAAAGAGATGAACGTTTCCAAATTCCACCAACAGAAAAAGGAAAAGAATATAAGTCCTTGACATGAAGTAAATATTAAACAGATGCATTATGGATGTTAGAATCTTTAATGTCAACAATCAATCCATTCATTATAGCCCCCTTACAACATTAATAAGCCACTTTAGTTTAAACATAAAGAGCAATTGAAACTTTCGAGAAAATATGATTTTGTTCCTTATTTTGTAAAACAAAAATAGCCAAATCAAAAATCTAAATAATAATAATAACAATAAATAACAAATACCCCAAAATGCTTAAGAACTTGTTTGTCATGACAGTCGACATCAACTCTGTTAATGAAAAATTTTGTTTCTTAGCAAAGCAGTGAACCATTTTTCTTGTTTTAAGTTATAAACTAGCTAGTACCTAGTTTGATTAAAATATAAAAACAACTTTCTACAGAAAAGGTTAGAAGAGTAAGGGAGCCATAGGAACTTTAAAATTACAGAACCTTTTTCCCACGTGTTAAAGATAATCGAATGTGTGCATTATCAAACATTCCATTCCGAATGAGCGTTCTGAAAATGGCATCCTTCACCTACGGTTGCATTCAAAAAGAAAAATTACAAGAATAGACAATGCATCCTCCTTTAAGACTTCAGAAAAGTGTCTAAGACTCCTTCCTCCCTGGATTATATAATGCTAGAGCCAAAACCAATAGAGGTTCCAAGAAGATGGCATACTATATATACATATTGATGTTCAGGTAGTGGATAGAAACAAAGTCATCCTTTGAGGCTTACCTCTTCTCTAGTTGGAACGTTCTGGAAAGCTAAGGCTTTTGATGAATCGAATAACCTACAAAAGATTTAATTGTCAAGGTTCAGCAAATGTTAAAAAAGACGATTGACCATTTAGCTTGAGCTCCTTTTTCCACTAACCTATCTAAATGTTCATCAAGCTTAAATATTTTTCCTTGATAAACTCTAAGTCCCTCCCAAACTGAGTCTCCACCTTGGACAACAGAGTCGAACACAGAAACCTTACGAAAATTGACAGTAAGAAATGAGAAACCAAGGAAATACAGAATTCAAAAAGAGGACTTTATTTAACTGCATGTGTAATTTATTCCATGTAGCAGTACCTTTGCACTATCACGAGGTAAGATCTCATCCCCCACCCATGCCAGTAGCTTCTCATTTGCAGGAACTGGAAGATCAGGAGTAGGCAAGGGAGACATGAGGAGAAGTGATTTCTGCTTTACATGGCGCCTAAGAAAGTTGTAGAGCGGTATGGTTTGCTCAAGCAAATCATATAGATTAAATGGGAATGGCTGATATAGATTAAAAAAGAAAGCAAAAAAAATCAAAAGAATCTCATTAGCTAAAACAGAAGAGATTTTTAAGGTATTTGTCACGGATGTACATGTTGGCAAGGAGATAACTGGTTGGTAGTAAATACAAATCAAAGAAGTAAAGAATCCCTTCATAGATTGTTATCTCCATATCATATTATGTTGTAAAATTAGTGAACTTGTTTTAATATTAGCAACATATCATTTATTAGAAGTGTCAAGAACAAAACTAAAACCAAAAACTCTCACTCAAAAATAGAAAAGATATATAAGAGCTTCAACCAAAATGCAACTAAAACCAAAATTCTCACTCAAAGAAAAAATAAAGTAAAGACATACCAAAGGATATTTTCTTGGTGCCTCGAAAGCTGTTGATTTATGTACAGTTTTATACCACCATGGAGCCCATACACCATCTATAGCTTTGGGACCAGCTTCCCATCTGAAAAATGATTGCAAGTCATCACGATAAGCTTATCAATACCTGCAATAAACAGGGACATAACATACCAGAAGAAACTTTGACTAAATATTTTGAATATCAAAAGCAACCTAGTCGCCAAGAGGTAGAGAGATGAGAGGGGGACAGATGCTTTATAAGTTGGCTATTGTGATTAAATAGATTATATTCCTACAGTTGTAGCCAAAAGTGGAACGCCTCCAAAAGACAACTTAGGAGTTACTAGCTAGGATTGAAGATGGTACAATAGGCTCTAAAACAATTATAGTACTCAACTTGAAAGGAAATTACAATTTCAATTTTCATCCAGTTTTGATCACGAATGGAAAGGCAATATATGAATCTATTGAACTTTCTGAAGGAACAAGAACTCCATACTTCAGCATTTTGTGTTGAAAAGGAATGCCGAGTTCTTCACAAAGACCACGTAAAGTTGCCTGCAGACCAATAAGACAGAAAGTCAAATGCAGCACATCAATATGATGAATCAAGTTAATCTAGACTAAAAGAATAAGCACTGAACGTAGCGGTAATGCAATATAGAGATCTTAGATTAATAAGTTCTCATGCATCGTCATTCTAGAAGGATTCAAGAACTACAATGAATTGGCTATATCATTAACAATATAAATTTGCATGCACATGCAAACTGTAATTTCCACTTCCTACATGAACCTTTTGTATGTGATTGTACTTCATGGTTGAAGAAAGTGGCTGATACATAAAGTATAACATGAAAATCTATGCATTACATCATAACCATCTCTCTAGTGAAAAAAAAAAGTGTGGTAATTCAGAAAGAAGTAGAACCTCGGGATTCTTTTGAAGTTCAGCTGCATCAATGATAGGAGGGGGTCTTCCCAACTCTTTGAGCTCATTGTAAATAGATACCAATTCTGAGAAGCCTAATTCAGAAAAGGATGCAGGAATGACCTTCTCATAGGATGGCTGAGACAAGTTCATTAATTGTCAAAAAGGTAAATAAAGAGTTTGGTGACCATCAATGAAAACTTATAATGTACACAGAACAACCAATCCAAAGAATACAACAAACGATATAGTTCTTACACTCCACACCACAACTAAAAACAAAAATAAACTTAAAATTTTAAATATACTGGTTTTTCATAAGAAAGTTCACCCTTGATTAGTAACAGGGAAGAATAGGAATCCTCTAAAATTCGTTGTATAAAAAGCAAAAAGAAAAGCAAAAAAGAACAATTTTTTTTTATCAAGATCTCTCCTGAGCAGGTATTTGTATAAAAGTGAGTTATTTTTCAAATAATAGCGTAATCCATATGGTAGGTAAAAATATTATGAGGTTAATACAAGTATATGACTACTCATCCTTTAGTAACCTTGTTGAATGTCAACATAAAGGTAGTGAGAAATAAATTTCCCAAGTATCTTACCAAAATATCAAGTGGATTTCTTATCAATATGAAGTGCCTTCCTTTCTTCACTAAATCACTTGCCAAACCAGGTACTTTTTGTTTTGCTATATGCTGTATGGATATCAAATAGAAAACATAAACATAAAACAACAAAATGATGTACACAAATGGTTGACAAGTATCAGTTTCCTTTTTTTTTTTTCTTTCTTCTTTTTGGTTTATCCTTGTGTGCATACAGATGAATTATCTTTTTTTTGTAAGGCGTACAGATGATATACACAATGATTAAGTTGTAGCATTCTAGTTGCATACTAGTGTCTTTATTCCCTATGCAGTATTGACCGTCCATCAGCTTTGAATTGAAGACCTCAAAAACAAATAAGAGAAAGAGCAGGAAAATGCAGCATTGTTCATTTACTCTCTCTCAATATATCTCTCTCTCATCCATACATCATGCAGGGATTACATATTTTTATTTCTTATGTTATATTCTAAACATATATGACAAGCAATTCCTCATCTTGGCAATGGTCCTTTCAAAAGTTTTCAGTGTCTTATTACTTATTAGTCAAAAGCATACAGTCATCCATCCAAAAGTCATGTACTGTATCAAGGAACACAATTCAATAGGGTATAGTTCACATTACCTTGCAAAATCGGAACTTCTTTTCTCCTGGTGCGAAAATGATTTCCTTTATGACCTTATTTCCATCAGGTTCCTACAGCAAGAAGACAAAAAGGCCAATGAGAGTGATATAATAACCACCCATATATATGGTCACTTTTCCTTTAAACTTTTCAAGCAACGCAGTACTCTAGGATGAATATCAGTTGATATTGCCTACTTTTGAACAAGACTTGTGCATCCAATACAAAAATTGTGTTTCACTGTTTATTCTCTCTTTCTTTTCTTTTTTTTGGTTTATGTTGGCCTCCCAACCAATTGCAATCCAACCACCTACTCCTACAGGCTACAACGTTAATTCCAACAAACAAGGTAGGCATCATAATGTTAACCAACAGCCTTAAAAGGCATCTAGACATAAAGCTTAGTATCTTTTCCTGCCAAACCATGGTGGTTAAAGTTGGCACTTTTTCACTCAAAAAGGATGAACAAAGTTTTAGTGTTGGTTGTGGAACCTTGACCTGATTGTAGGTACACAACTCCCTACCTTCAAAGTTCAAACATTTTTAAAGATACTATACAAACCATTTTGGATAGTAGCTCCTCACGGTATGGCCTATCATAACCAGTCACCCGAAGGAAATTTGCATAGAGTGGTTCATCTAGCACTTCCATGTCATCTCTCTGAGCATAAAAACGGAACATAATAAATATGGGATGAGCAGGAAACAAGATTTTGTTGAAAAATTGTGCAAATAAGCATTCAATGTTATACTAGTCGTATCTGAATTTCCCCATATTTAACTTAAGACCAAGAAGAATATCACATGGCATTTTCACTACCAAATACAATTCAAATTCAATAATATAATAACATCTCCTAGCTTCTCCTCTGAATTGCAATATTTCAAAGGTTTACAAATTCATTAGTCCAATAAATGTTCTTTCAATTAGTTAAAAGTGATTAATCCAGATGCATAGCTCCCCTGTCCAAGAATTTTACCTTCTTTTTTTTTTTTTTTTTTTTTTGACAACTTTCATCATAAAAAAAATGGAGTAAAGGGATATACAAAAAAACAAGTCCACAAAAAAAGGAGCTCAATTAGAAGGGGCTGCAGCTGTACAAAACAATACCTATAGAATAATTACAATCAAAATTGAAGCCTAGAGGGAAACGTGAAATACAAAAATGGACCAAACATCACTTGGATCCCTCTCCAACCCTCTATACACTCGGTTGTTCTGTTCATCCCAAAGAACCCACAATATAGCACACCTCAGCAAGCAACAAGAAAACCCTTCTCACTAAAGGGGAAATAGAGGAGCACTCCCCGTTCTTATCAAATAGCATTACATTAAGGAATTGATAATATAATAATAATATTCGCTGCTCCCCAAGTTTGAAGAAGATAGTTATAACATATAACTTCAACAATGCAAACAGGATTCAATGAGAAAAGAGAAACGGCTGACGTTTTTGTCAGACTGCAAAAAAAAAGGTACTTTTTTTCTTCCAAATCCTATCCCAGCTGGTAAAAGCAATAGGTATGCTCAAACAAAAAAATATTATAAAAAAAAAACAAGTAGAAAAATGACTTTGGACTCGACAATCAAATTTCCCATACAGTGCTAAATTTGTCCCAAGCAGAAAGCAACTATTACACAAAAGCAGAGAAACCCCATCAAACCATCACCTATATAGACAATCGACCGCCATGAAAGCAGAGAAAAGACAATTAAACACAAAGAAGCAACTCTAGCTGTTTTCATCCCCTTTTCCTTTCCATTTTTCAGCAACCCAACAGAGTAAGCAAGCAATGGAGTATCAGATTGAGAATGACTGAGTAAATCAAAAGCTAAATCATTGAGTAACAGAAAATTAATCATAATGGGTAAAGAGAAAAGCTATAATTCATGAAAACCCATTAAAGAAAAACCATTGCTCATACAACCAAAACAATGCAACAGCCACCAACACATAAATTTCACTACACTATAATCTCCATATCTTTTCCTCCTCATTTTTTCAGCAACCAAACAGAGTAAACAGGAATGCTAGCTAGAGAAAGACTGATAAAACTCAAATAGCACCTGGGCAAAAGAGTACATAAGGCTAGTACTGAGCGATCTCGGGGTGGACCATAAGTGAATCACCTCCACCTCCCCCATCACAAGACACACAGCTCGAGAATCAAAATGAGTTGAGGCTGAGCTTACAAACCCTGAAGTGGATAAAAGGGAAGATTGAAAATTTGAAGAAAAAAAAAACAAAAGGAGAGAAAGAGAGAGAGATTAAATGAGTATATGAAATGGGTATTACCTGTTTGATTTTCCCTTTAATGGTACAAGCATCAAGCATGTGAGTGATTTCTGTACAGTGTTTATTCTCGATGTATCCGTTGTCCTCCACTCAATTGATCCTCGACATTTCAAGGAATCAGTGGGTAAAATAGAGAAAAACCCATCAAAACCAGCTGAAAAAGGAAGCAAATCAACACAAATGGCACGTAACACAATGCAACCAATAGATGAAATGAAACCCACTACTCAAAATCCCATTTTTTATGTGTTCAGTTCATTTTATTCTCAAAGAAACCCAAAACATGTTCTTGGCATTTTCCTTCAATTCTTCAATTATCTGAAAATGTTAAACCATCCTCGTGAGTGATCAAGTTAACTTGTAAATTTAATATTAAAATATTATTCAACTCTAAATAGCTTGAAATATGTAGAGAATCAAAGCATGGTAAATTTAACGTATCATATTACAAAATCTAGTCGATAAAAGATCAAACTACTACTCCAAAGATTGAACAGAAGCATGACAAAATACTACTCACAAAATAAAATAAAAAAAAAGTTCACATTTTAACTCACAGAATTAAAAAAGTTGCCATTTTTAATCATAAATATATCATCTTTTATAGAGTAAAGTATTGAGTGATGGCAATGGGCGTTGAAAAGAGAGATAATATATAAACATCACATTGAAACTTTTGTGAAGATTGTGGACCAAATTAAAAATAAAAAGTATATATTAAAACTTTAGATTTGTCACTTTGTTAACTGAAATTTTGTGACAGATGTGTGTTGGATGAGATTGGAATAATAGATTGATTTTGCACTAAATCTTTTTCATATGTAGTGATGCCAAATCAAACACAAACTTCCTTTTCAGCCTATTCAATTCAATGTACCACTCCCCTTTTCCATTGTCACATTCCATAAAAGTTAAGAATAATACATTTTTTTTAATACCTTTTCAGCCTATTAGTGATGTATCGTTGATAGATTTTAAAAGTTTGTAATATCTATAAATATTTTCAACAGATTTATCATTTAAAATAATTTTTCAAAAATTATTATTACTATCATATAACAAAATTCTATAAAAATTGACTTTGAGATATTAAATCGTAAATTTTTTAAAATAAAAATATTAAAATTAAAAATTTAAAAATACATGACTAGAATTGAATAAACTTTCAAGTATAAGGATCAAAATGACATTTTAACTTTTTTTTAAAGAAACGTTGATGATTTTATTTGATCGATTAGAAGCCTACAAAAAAAATTATTTTATCTTAAATCTTCTAAATTAAATAACCGAACAACACTTATTTTGTTTCGACCATAATAGGAAATGAGGGATTCTAATCACAAATATCTTTGTCGAGTTATGTTTGTTTAAACAAAAAAAATACTAATATTTTAAATTGTCTTATGCCGTACAGACATTTTGCATTTACAAAAATGAAACACAAGAAATAGAAAAATTATACGTAAACAATAAGAAAGTATATTGAACACTTCCAACGATCTATAAACTTTAATAATGGAACTAAATCAATCTTCAAAGTTCAAACTATAACTCCCACTACTGTTCCTTATTCAATAACCATTAAGAATGTAACCAAAAAAAAGAAAGCTACTTGAATTTCAGAGTAAACAATCTAATACTAGATCTATTGTAAGAGTACATATAAGGTAGCAAGTTCATTGGTTTTAATTCATCCGTCACATCACAGATGCTAAGATTAGCCTGTTCTATGAGACTTAGAAAACGATTAAACGTGTCAATATTCCGAATTACAGAAGCGATATATGCTATTGAGCGATCCCTTGAAACTTTGAATCTATGGCTTCCATCATCTACCTCCTTTCCATGATCATTGACATGTTCACTCACCGAAAAAGAGTGGAAACTACCAATTTGCTTTGGGCGCAAAAGAATGGAAAGAACACGTACAAGGTCCGGGAGACAAATTGGATCATATATAACATCTGCTCCTAACCTACACGAGATGGATCGTTTTCGAGAGCATTTCATTTTGAGCAGAAAGTCGTTGTCTATGTACATTTGCTATGTTAAAAAGAGTTACTTAAACCAATTATACTTTATTTTGTATACAAAGAAAGGTATATCAAATCATAAAGTAGAAACTCACACAATATCCGGTGCAAAAGCTTGGAGTTCTATTTCTGATGTTGATTCCCATGGAAGATGTATGCATTCCACCTGAGAAAGCCAAGAAGTCAATCAAAGAAGGGGGAAAAAAGCATAAGAGAGGTCGTAGAATCAGGGAGATATACTTCTTTGAACGCCTTGAATCTATTATTTGACGAGCATGGAGACTCGCTAGTTGATCAACAAGTCGGAGTCCAAGAGTAATGTGCCCTAGTGGAGGTTTGGGGTAGTGTCCCAAAACCTAAATTCTATTTGTATCTATGTTATTTGCGTTATTTATGAATATGAGTCATCAGTCTAGGATTTAGAGTAGAGGACTAGGAGTGCACTAGGTAGACATCAAATATATGGGCCAACATATTTATTCAACTAATTAATTTATTCAAAATTGACTTTATTTTTACCAATTCTTTAGGCAGAGCGCCTACGCGCTGGTTGGCATTGTGTGTGGCGCTAAAAACAGTAGCTAGCGATTTTTTAGTGCGATTATAAAATCAGCACTTCAGTTTTTAGGTCATCATTTTTACCAATCTTTTAACAAACCCTCTTCTTCTTCTTCCCCATTTTCTCTCCTTCCAATCCTCCAACCTCCTCCTAAAAGCTGAACTTCAACTTTGGGTACCCCCTACAAAGTATGGAGGAAAGAAGGCAAAATAAACACTTGATAACACTTGGGAGGCTCACCAGACTGTTGTCGGTTAATGGAAATTGCTTGTGAGACTTTGAAAACTTACTTTAAAAAATTGATTTTCCCTTCCTTCATTCATCCTTTCACTGTGTCCATCCCCCCTCAATGTGTACTCACTATCAATTTATAGGGGAGGCTCAAAGTTGAAGTTGAGCTTTAAGGAGGTTGGGAGAAAAGGAAGGAGAGAAATGGGGGAAGAAGAAGAACAAAGGAAAGGGGTGTTGGTTACAAAATTGGTAAAAATAATAAAATAATGGTAATAATAAATATTTAAATGAATGAAAGTATAACTACAGATAATAAAATTATAAACCAATATCACATAAAAATAAAATAAAATAAAACTATATTGAATAAATTAATTAAATGAATAAATATGTCAGACAAAAAACGGTCTCTGCACTCTCTATAAACTCTTAGATTAAGAGGTACCTCTTTCGATCTGTAATCTAATATCTCTCTAATAAATAAACGGCTCTCTCCCTCTGTCGATAGATGTAGCTGATATATTATTAGTAAACCATGGGTAGATTTGTTCGCTGTTTTCTTTATTTCAAAAACTTTCAAACATTCTATTTCCATTTCAATATATAAGCATGAAGAGAGTAAGGGCTTCAGAGAACTAAAAGCATGTATGGAACTCCTAATAATAAGCACTTACGGTTTGAGTATCCTCATTAGTTCTTTCTGATGTAGCAGTTGGAGATCCTAGGCAGCACAACCCATTCAACCCTAAATTAACCTTCATATTTGCTAATGTTGATGGGTCACCATCACTTAGCACTATCTGTTTAAACACAGCGTTGTTAACTTTGTGGTAAAGTTGAAAAGCTTCCATTAATGGGAAAATTTAATGATGCAAGTTTTGTCAACATAAAAAAAAAAAAAACAAAATTTAACGTACTAATCAATCAATTTTTTCCAATAACATACCTTTGATGCTTTTACGTGAGCAAGGCAGATTCCAACCAAACCCACACCTGAACCTACCTGTTTTCAAGTAAAACATAGCAAGAAAAGTTTATGGAAATCTTCTAAAGTGTTTAAATCGAAGGATAGGTTTGTGTAACTTAAGTTAGAAGGTCGAACTCATGTTTCATATATGGGTTACTTATCTAAGAATATGAATGCGTTAGCTATATTGGCTGCATATTCCAAATTATGAAACTCATCATTTATACTCATACTCACTTTAGATCCCGGCTCTTATTTCTCTTATTTATAAATAGAATATATATATATATATATGTGTGTGTGTGTGTGTTCGTCCTAATAATGTATGATCTTTCGGTAAAAATATATATATATATAATGTATATATGAATAACAAGAAAAATATTTGAGTATGATGACCAACCATCAAGGCATCTAATTTCCGAGGTTCAGACTGCAAAAGTAAGAAACTTATAGACTACATCAAAGGCAGGAATAGATGTACTACTTTACCTCAAAGCATTCTCTTGTCGCAAAAATATCTGGAAAAGAGAGTATCAATTCCGAAAGATATAGACTTGAAGGCCAGATTGAACACCTGTAGAACAGAAAGAATTACGGACTTGAAACAACTTTGCAAGATTATATGATGAATCAATTATTACAGTAATACATGATGAAAATAAGATAACTTAAACAAAGTTGTGAGTGTGAAGCATTCCCTGTATCACCTTCAAGCATGTTGAGAGAGCATTGTATCGGGACTACAAATTTCCTAAACTTTTGGCAACTCAAAGAACCTACAAAAACCAATTCAATGCAATATTTGTAAGCATGGAGGCAAAACCAAATTATTGACTACTTCCGTCAAGCGACAATACAGAAATGAAGAAAATAGTTACCATCTGAAAAAAGGAAAGAAACAAATTTGGAGATTCTTGCACTTTCTTTCCCCAGATTCTCATCCTATCAGTCAAGAATTGTCATCATTCCAAATCAAAGAAAAAAACAGCCAAGGGATTATCATGTGCAAATGAATCAATGTAAAAGTTTTTCCTTCTTCAGCAGCTTACCTTCCGTGAAACCATATAATGAGCATACAATTCATAAAACTCGTCCAACACTTCAACTTGACTTAACTCAACTTCAGATATTAGTTTCTTCAGAAAATTCTTCAGATATGGTACATGAAAATGGTTCATTTCTTGCTGATCAAAAGTAGGAACAGAGATATAAGCAAACTCGAAAACCAAATGTTGTTGCAATAGCAGAAAGCACTAGAATCCAATTCAAACATTGCCAAGAACATCTATCTACAATCTGTCACAGTCCACATTCTTGAGAACCAACAAAAATTGAAATTCCAAGTGAACACTAAGCAAGCAGAGACTTTAAATTGAATTGAATTAAAACAATGAAACGGAAGGAAAATGGTTCAGAATCACTACAGCTTTGGTAATGCAATGATCCCAAATGAACTTCTGCACTGTCTCGGTCACCAACCCGCGACCCAAATCCCTAAAAGAGACAAAAAGAAAAATTATCGATCTCGATTTAAGAAACCCAGATAAATGAATCGAGGTTAAATGGTTCATCCATTTCAAGTAATAGAAAGCGCGGTAGTGTTGGAGTGGAACCTGGCAATGGAAAGTAAGGTATCAGCTGGCTCCATGGAGAGGAAAGCAGAGAGAAAATGGAGGCTAGGAGGAACAGAGACGTCAATCCCGAGCTCCTCCGCCATGGTTGATGGTTGTGTTGCGCGAATAGTTTCACACAAGTGATCAATTGCAGTGGAAACTGGAAAAACGGAATAGAGCAATGGACCAAATCTAAACAAATTCAAGCATATTATGGGTATGTAAATTGGTCCAAAATTAAGCTTGATTTATAATACAAAACTAGTTCAGTTAAACAATTTTTATTTAAAATCTCTTTTTTAATCTTTTTTCTTCGGTTGGATTTCAGACCGTTAAAAAAATGATTTTAAATTATTTATTTTGTTTGAAACGGGAAAATATATGAAATAAATATCTTTAAAATTTCTTGTTTAAATGGTAATTGAGATGTAAAAGGAATTAAAGATTTCCTAATATAGATTTTTATCAACGAATGCATTAATTGAAAAATTAAAAATGTTGGAATTAATTATGTAATTTATTTTAAAATCTTATGAAAAGTTTAACTGACCACAAAAGTTTTTAATAAAAACTGGATTTGAAATCATTTTGAGTTTTAAAATCATTCTCGATAAGAAACAACGAAATTCATTTAAAATTCATTATGAATTGAAATTTCTCAAAATCTTCAGTTCCAAACCGAGCATTGTGAAATTTTTGTTTTATCTTTGATTACTCACGTTTTTCAACACTTTCTCTCATTCCATCCTAATTACATTTTAGATCTTCAAGTAGTTCCTAATAATAGGTTTAGTCATCCAAAACTAATTTTTATTTAGATGAATAATTTTATTAAAAAATCTAATAAAAACTATCTTTTTAGAAAATATTAGTAATAAATTAACTTAATTTTAAAAATTCAAAATTGATTGAAAGCGTATCAAACAAAATGGAATCAAAGTCTACTAAACTGAACGTGGAACGAACAAAATGAAACTAAAGTCAGAGTAGAGAGACTAAAATAATATTTTAATTTTAATTTTTTTTCTTTAATTCAACAAATTGGGTTCTATATGGTACTTTACATTGTTATTAATATGACTTCTTCACCCCTTTCTTTTTCTTTTCTTCTTCTTTTTTAGGTAAATAAATAACAACCCACTGCAAAATAATATCAAGAGAAACGAACAATCCAAACCCTAACGAGAAAGAAGAAGAGAAGAAGTTTGCATTTTCGACGCCTTGGATAGTCAAAGAGTGAGCCAAAACATTATTCCACCAACGAACATGGACAAAAGAAAACATATCCCCCAACTCTTGTGCATAATAATTAGCCTCATGGATAAAAAATGAGACTTCTGTAAGATCTTTAGAGCTATTCGACAAAAGGTTAACAACTAGTCTGATACCACAAACAGCTGGTCAAACATTGAGAGAGGTAATAATGTTGAAGAGGCCTTCATAAATAGCCAACACTTCAAGCACCTTGTATCGTTGCATATTTTGATAAACTTGAGAACAACTAGACCAACCCGACCAAAATGGTATCGGAGCAGGCCATGGGAGTAATGGCCAGGACTCCAAACAACATTAATGTTCAACTTCCACTGACTTCTTGGAAGGCGAATACCAGCCAAATGAACAAAGAAGAAGAGGGGCTAACTAGACCCTCCAACAACTTTATCAGCATATGTCACATCACGAATTTGATGTTCATGGATACACCTCTCAACACAGATACATCGATAGATGATCTCATCATCATATTGGGCTCTAGAAAGTTGTAGTTGAAGGATATCTTCGGCATCAGCTTCGTTGATCAACTTCTGATTTCACCTTCCAAGTTTCCCCATTAGAGAATCCACATTGCGCCCATTCAAGGGTTGAGACACGGTAAACGGGGTACGACGACCCTCTCTTAGTATTCAAGGCTCGCAGTCTAACCGAGTAAGTTTGTCATCTCCAATCTTCCTGCTAAATCCATGCTTCAAAAGTCGTTGCCCCAACAAAATGCTTAGTCAATTTAAACATAACTCAACTATTATTTTCTAAAAATTCAAGAATATATATTAAATGCGTAACAAAAAACCCAAAGACCAATAAGACATTTTCTTGTTTACTAAAAAGGGAGGAATTAAAGATTTCGTATAGTCAATCTAAGCATAACTCAACTATTACAAGAGCACACACTACCGACCGAGAGGATAAAGGTTCAAATTCTTCCACTCTCAAATTATTATACTAAAAAGTCTGCCTATTATAAGTCATGTAGGCTCAATATATAGAATTTCGTAATCGCTCAAATTGAATGATTGAGGTAAAATAGAGGCGTAGTACCATCGTAGGTTGAGTCTATGAACTTTAACATATCTTACAAAGGCAGGTATTGTGTTAAGTGATACTAAAATAGTACTTTTGCAACCACAAGGCAATAATGCCCATACATTGGGTAAATAATGACCTAAATGATTCAATCATGGTACCTAATTTTCTTCCAATATAGAAACTAAATTTAAAAAATTGTCTTATTAAGATTTTTTTCCACTTAAATTTAAAATATCAAACCAAATTGACATATTTAAATATAAATGTTTACTAATTAAATTAGTATATAAACTTTATCCAAAACATGCACTTTATATATAGCATACCACCTTAAATTTAGAAAATTGTAATATTATTTTTAAAATTATTTTAGAGAATTATTTATTTTTCTTCCATTTTAAGACCCTTAAAAATTGAAACAAAAAAAAAAGTGTACTATTTATGAAAATGGAAGAGAAAGAAATTAGGGCTTGGAATGGAAGGAATAATATTGAACAACTATTTTGCTTGTAAAAATATCATTTTCCTTTTCTTAGCAAAGTTTGATATGAAACTTTAAGTTTAATTGGACACCCCTTGAACGTAAGATTTTAGCTACATTTCTTTTTTCTTCTTGTCATACTCAAATTTGATTTAGTACCTAAAGAACTTCACCACTTATACCCATTGTTTAACTAAGTTGGTAAAACATTTTTAGATCGTATATTAGTGAAAGTAATTAGGGGTGAGCATGATAGATCGAAGAGGCAAGTCGTTCAACCAAAACCGACTGAATCGACGGTGGTCTGTCGGATATAAGGAGAGGTTCGATCGGTGTTGGCTTGGAAAAAAATCAAACAGACAACATTTTTTAAGAATTTCAAAGATTTAAACCGACCGATCGACAGACCAACGGTCGATTTGTACTCCTTCGTAGTTCGGTCGGTTTGAACATTTACTTAACCGAAAATAGTTGGTTTGGTCGAAAAACCAACTCTGACCGACCATGCTCACCCCTAAGAGTAACAAAAATTTAACCTACAAAAAAATTAATTGTTGTTCTAGTTGAAATTGAAATATTGGACATTTTCAAATATACTAAAATGAACTAAGAGATTTACAAAATATAACAAAATTTCAGATTCTATTAATGATAGATACTGATAAACTTCTATCAGTTTCTATCAAAGTTTATATCGATCACATTGATAGAAACTAACAGAAAGTCTACCAGTAAATAAATTTGAATTTGTGTTATATTTATAAATGTTTTTAGCAGCTTTTCCATTTACAATAATTTCTCCCTTGAAATATTAATTAAAAATGTACATTATTGTTCATGAATACCCAAACGTAACATTAACTTTTAAACTTTCTTTTTGCAAAGCTTTTTAATTAATGCATGGAGTGGAGAAATCAAACTTGTAACTCTGAGATTGATAGTACAAACACTATTTCAAATTCAATTTAGATATTGTTTTAATTTTAACCAAAATAATATCACCTCGATTCAAAGTTGCATTTTTTATATGTTGAATTTGTAAAGTTTTATAACATGGACTAATAGTGTGGTTTGTGCACAATTAATAAGACTAAATAATAGTACACATATTAGAGTATGTTTAAAGCTTAGAGTTTGTGAACTCATAATTTTAACCTACTTTTTACTAAATTTCAAAGATATCAAATACACCATTCATAAAAAGAATTTAGACAATAATAAAAGATATTGATAAAATTTACCTCCTTTATTATACGTATTTCTGTCATTGATAGCAGTTATCTGTGATAACAATTGATAGCACATTTCTGAAATTGAAAGCTATTACTTATAGAAGTTCTCGATGGATATTTGTTGTATAGCAGTTATCAATAATAACTATTGATAACATATTTCTGAAATTAAATGTTATCACAGATAGCAACACCACCGATAGCAATCATCAGTTATAACAATTGACAACATATTTCTCAAATTTAAAATCATCACTGATAGCAGTTGTCAATCATATTCATTGATACCAGCTATCAGTGATAGCAACTGATAGCAATTATCAAATTTGTGCTAAGTGTGAGTTTTTTAATCTTTTACTAACTTTTGTGTTATACATACAATTATTTTATCCTTGTACTATATATTTTATTATTTTTTGGTTAAATGTCATTTATGCTCTCTATCCTTAACTAAACACAAAATTGTATTCCCACGAACCAAGTAGAAATTTTTATAATTAAAAATTAAATAGATGCAAATTTTAAATGACATAGACTATTTTGATTGGATTACTAACAATTAAAATTTGTCACGTGACAATTTCAAAAAAGAAAAAAAAATTTAGAGGCACAAATGCAATTTCGAAAAGTAAAAAGGACTCAATTGTAAATAAGTTTACAATTATAACAGCAACTAAGTTTTGCTCTGCTCTAAAACCGCCATTAAAATCTTGAGGATGGATGAAAGTTAGTGTGTGAATTTAGATTTAGTAGAAGAGAAAGCTTTGCTTCAACCTTTCATTTTACCTTCCCTTGAATTTAACCCAAAAACCTCCTTCTCCGCCGATAAAATCCAGCCGGAATTAATAAATTTAGAATCATATTCTTACTCTGTTTCTGAATTTAGGATCGGCCATGGCGATTTCTTTAACCAAATTCTTCGCCATTCCATTGATGCTCACAATGTGTTCGACAATTTTCCGCTCTGGAAGTTCGACTGGATTGGACTATCCGGCAGTGTTCAACTTCGGCGATTCGAATTCCGACACCGGCGAACTCCTCGCCGGCAAAGGGTTCAGTCTCCCGTTGCCTTATGGAGGAACGTACTTCCAAAGTCCTTCTTCTGGAAGGTTCTGCAATGGCCGCCTCATCATTGATTTTCTCTGTAAAACTTCCTTCTTCCTTTTCATCCATTTTTCAATACCAATTTTTTTTGTCATATGCATGTGAAGAACATTTTAAAATTGTTTAGAAACCTTTATAATATGTTATTTATGAAAAATATTTTAAATAATAAAACTTTAAAAAATATTTACAAATACAGTATTGCTAAACCTACACGTAGATATTAGATATATTACAATATCTAGATATCAGATAGACACAGATAATAATATATCCGTAAACATATCTTTATATAAGTTTATTTGGATCTATTCATATGCATTGTAATATTTTTCTATATTTGAAAACAACAATTTATTTATTAATTTGAACTTTTTATTTTTATGATTTTTTAAATTAATGATCAACATCAACCTTTTAAAATTTGGGTTAACATCGAACATTTGAAAATGTGAAAAATATTAATGAAAATGTTGATATGTCAACGTAAATTTAATGTCATTAATTTAACCAAACTTTTTTGTGCTTTTACTTTGATTTTTCCTTTAAAAAAACCATTTTGGTCCTTTTATTAGTAAATTACTACCTAAAATAGATCGTTCACAAATGTTTCAAAATGATGATTGGACTAAAAGTTTGCTAAAATGTTGGATGAAAACTTAGGCTTGTTGAAATAGATGTAATGATATACAACATACCAACGTTCTGACGTATTAAAAGATATAGTAGCTAGCTTTGAAATGTTCATAAAAGTTTGAATAAATTAATTATGTGACCAAAACAACTATATTTCAATCGAGAACGATGTGGATCAAATCTCTCACTTTTATTCTATAAAAAAATAAAGTAATAATCCAACATTTTAAATAGAGTAAATGATATTTATACTTTTTTTTTTTTACAATAAATGATATTTCTTAAATAAAAGACCAAACTTAAGAGTTATTATTATTATAATTATTATCGTCATTATCATCGTTATCACTATCACTATTACTATCATAATTATTATTATTATTGTTTTGTAATTTGTTACTTTCAAAGGCCCAATTTAGCTAAATTTAAGCTGCACTACTAGTTTATTATTGATTTTTTAAAATTATTTTTAACCTATTAACAATTTTACTCTAAATCTTGAAAACATATTCACACATTATATATTAAATTTGACTATATTTAAGATTTATTAAAATGATATTTTATGATTGGATATAATATTAAATATAATGATTTAAATTGGAAAATAAAAATGGGTGTAGTGGAAGCAATGGGGATGCCATATTTGAGGGCGTATTTGGACTCATCGGGGAGGCCGAGTTTTAGAAGAGGATGCAACTACGCAGCTGGTGGTTCCACTATTCTTCCTGCAACGGCTGCATCTATTAGCCCTTTCTCCTTTGGGGTTCAGATCAACCAGTTCCTTCATTTCAAATCTAGGGTTCTTCAACTTCGAGCCGAAGGTATAAATTGAATCGTGATCTACTTGATAACTATTTCGTTTTTTTGTTAGCTATTGAAAATTAAGCGTAATTTCTATTCACACTTTGAAAAACCTAACCAAGTTTCCGTTTTTGGAATTTGTCTAAAAGTTCAATTCACCTTTACATTTCTTACTTTGTTATCTGATTTTTTGTCCAATATTTTTCAAAACCAAGCCAAGTATTTATTTTTTCAAATATCAAAAATAAAATATTACATAGTTACCAAAATATGATCAAACTATAGTATATAAAATTAAATTTTGTTTCCAATATTATCTTCAAACTCAACCTTGAATTTCTTGTATTGAATAAAAAATGTCGAATATAGACATTATACCAAAATGTTGAATATAGACATATTGACTATCTATTATTGACAAAATTGAAATTTTGTTTTATTTTGTAAATATTTTAGTCTTTTTTTTCAATATTTAAAAATACTCTAATTTTTAAAGATAAAAAAAATGTCAAAATGATTATCAAATAAATCTCTTGATTTATTAAATACTTTTAACTGATTTTATCATTACCAAACACATTTTTCTACTTTTGATTAAAAAAGCAAATAAAGAAATAAAATATTCCAATATATACAAAATTTTATAATAATGTTTGTATTTTATGTCCTCAGGTGATAAGAAAATTGACAAGTTCCTACCAATAGAAAAGTACTTCAAGGATGGAGTTTACATGTTTGATATTGGCCAAAATGACCTAACAGCAGCATTTTACTCTAAAGCTTCCATTGATCAAGCAATACCCACCATTTTAACTGAGTTTCAGATTGGACTTCAGGTTCACACTCAAATCAAATAACTTTAACCTAAATTTGATTATTAATTTTTTTTTATTTAGTTTCGTTTTTAATTCGACACCAAGTGATTCGGACCTCTAACCAATATATATCTTAACTAGTTGAGTTATACTTAAGTTTGGAGTGAAACATGCACTTGATTTTACGATTTGTTTAATTTAGAGATCATAGTGTTTTTCAAGAACTTATTTTAACTATTTTTTTTAGAGACTGTATGAGCAAGGGGCAAGAAATTTTTGGATCCACAACACTGGTCCTCTAGGCTGCTTGGCTCAATATATTGCTACGTTTGGAACTGACCCATCAAAGCTCGATCAATTTGGCTGCCTCATTTCACACAACCAAGCTGCCAAACTCTTCAATTCCCAACTTCATGATCTCTCTAAAAAACTACAATCCCAATACGTCGATGCCACCATCACATACGTCGATATCTACGCGATAAAGTTTAACCTTATTGCCAATTATTCTCAATTAGGTCAGTCAGACGAATTTAAGATCCGTTAGAAGTGATTTTAACAACATAGCGTAATACGTTATTCTCATATCTTGGTCGTTGTGTTTTTACATTGTGGTAGGTTTTGAGCAACCTATTATGACTTGTTGTGGCTTTGGAGGTCCTCCGCTAAACTACGACAGCAGAATCAGCTGCGGGCTAACGAAGACGCTGAATGGGACGGTGGTGACGGCGAAAGGGTGCAACGATAGCTCGAAGTATGTGAATTGGGATGGAGTTCATTATACAGAAGCTGCAAATAAGTATGTTTCATCACAAATACTCACCGGGAAATATTCCGATCCACCATTGTCATCAGATCATAACAAAATGCCTTTCTTTTTCAAGTACTTCAAGTTCTAGTAATTTTGCTATGCAATTTGATTAGATGGATGTAACTTCATTTCTATCATACATCTTTATCATAACCTTGTTTGTATTATATATATATATATATATATATATATATATATATATATATGGTAAGGATAATTCGATTGAGGATTTGAAAAGCTATGGTCTCACTATATGGTGGTGCATGTCCAGTATATACATGTTTGGGAGTGATGATATCATCAAAGTCCTTAATTCTAATTTTTTATTTGCTTGAAGTAAATGATGTTTAATGACCAAAGTAAGTTTAGCGGCAATAATTGACGTGACTTTACATTCTAAAGGTGGAAGATTCAATCATCCATCCCCACAAACTGTTTGTGCTTAAAAAAAACGACTTCTAGTGTTAGATAAAAGATTAGGCCAAGAAGAGGCCCTGGCGATGTATATTGCCCCCTATGCACTAGTAGTTAAACAACCGTGTAAATATCATATAAATAATACATATGTAAATTTACATGGGTTGTTTTTATATATGAAAAAAACGAACAAAAATATTTACAAATAAATATAGCAAAATTTTACTGATATACTATGACATTAATTTTACTAAATATAAATATTTTCAGCAATTTTGTCATTTAAAACAATTTTTTTAAAAATTTCTAAAATGTTTATTTACTGATATTATTACTTTTTTTAAAATTTTTAGTTCAACTTCAACATTTTATCAGTATTTCAATCGACATTTTCGTGTAACTACAATCTCAATATTTCAATTGACATACCATTTTTTAACAAGTTAGCTAGTTGATATATCTATCGTCCAACTTCCTTTCAAACTTAAGTTCTGTTTTCTCGAATTATTTTTACTGAATTATAAAGTTCCATCGACAAAATTTCGAAACCCGTCGCTATATATATATATAATCCAAGACACTCATATAACTAATTATATCAAGTATATCTCCTTAAATTTCCACCCTCTCAAATTAGAAAAAAAAATCATATTATATACCATATAATATTTTCATGTTAACACTTCTTTCTTTCTCTTCCTTTCTAAGGTCCTTAAATTAAAGTAAATTTACAATGTTCCCATTATAATTCCCAATTAAGAATGTATAAATTATAATTAAAAATTTTGTATTTTAATGGGAAAAAAAAATCACAACCCAAATTTTATTTAATTGCAAAATGATTTTTTTTCTTTCCTTAGCAAAGTTTATTTACATATATATTTTTTGAAAATAAAGTTTTTGTTGAAAACTTTTGTCCTTATATATTTATTTATATATATTGTAATTGCAAAATGGACTCTCCCATCAAATTTAGTTTCATTTTATTATTTCTCTTTTTTCAATTTTTACTACTTGAAACTTTTGCAATTTGCATTTTAGCCCCTTATATTTTATTGGCAAAGATTAATTAAAACTCAATCTAACAAATTAGATATGATTATACCTAGAAATAACAATATGAACCTAATTGGCCAAAGTAATGGCTTGAAGTTAAAATCTAATCCAAATATTTCTTTAGTAACTTACCCACACTGTTTACTAATTGCTTGAGATTATTAATGTCTAACTACCTACCCATGCTATTTTAACTTGCATTATCCCAAATTTAAGTGTAGCTTAATCGATAAGCGATACTAATTATATTCGATCATTTAAAAGGAATCTTATACACGAGTGAAAGATAACAAAAAAAACATGGTGATAGACGTAATACCATTCACGTTTTAAAGTTAAGATACCAAATAATTAAACATAAGTTTAAGGTTTTGTTTTCGAACAATTTTATTTTTGATTTTATGTATTTAAATTAATACTTATTATCTTTCGGTTTTTTCTATTACGGGTTTCACCTATCTTAGAAAAAACGCTTGAATTTTTTATCATATTTTAAAAAACAAGTTTTTAGATATTAAGACCATGTTTTGTACCATTTACTTTTTTATTTTTGAAATTTATGTTTTTTTTTCCTCTCAATTTCTTTCTTATGGGTTTCATAGTTTCTATGTGAACATTTGAATTTTTATTCAATTTATTTTCAAAAATTTCCTTTTTTACTCTGAAAAGACTCGTAAAATGTAGACAACAAAACATAGTGACCACTAGATGCAGGTGGTGTTTATAGATTTAATTTTAAAAAATTAAAAACTAAAAACCAAATAGTTAACAAACGCCGAATGCATCATGTGATAATGATTTCGGTTGATAGTTTCTATTTTGAAGATCGTGTTTGTTTTCTTCTCAACTTCTCTACAATTTGAAGATTGTATTTTTCACCATCCTTCAAAGAAACATGAAGAAAACAAGTTCCTGAAATCTATTTCTTTAGCGGTAAAAACTTGAAGAGTCGTAATTGACATGATATTTTACTTTGAAGATGATAGTTATTGTACTTAAAAAAGAAAAAAAAATGTTAAAAATTAATTTTAAAATCCAAGTTAGTTAGTTTTTGCTGGCTTAATTAAACAACCAATTTCCATTTCTTCATGCAAAAATATTTGGAGTTTGTGTATAGATTGAGGAGAAGACATATCTTAGCTTCAATCTTTCACATTGCCTTCCCTTTAATTAAACCCTAACCTTCTCTCTCCGCCCATAAATTCCCGCCGGCAAACCATTTTTTCATACTCAGTTTCTGAAGTTGGATTCGTCCGACATATGGCGGTTTCTTTCACCAGATCCTTCATGATCCCGCTGATGCTCACAATGTGTTCGACGATTTTCCGGTTCGGAAGTTCGTACGATTATCCAGCGGCCTTCAACTTTGGCGATTCGAATTCCGATACCGGCGAACTCGTGGCCGGGAAGGGATTTAGCCTGAGTTTGCCGTATGGACAAAATTACTTCAATACTTCTTCATCTGGAAGATTCACCAATGGCCGTCTCATCGTTGATTTTATCAGTAAATTTTCCAACACTCCATATTCTCTTCTTGGCTTTTATATCTCTACATACATAGTTAAACTAATATTTTGTAGTATTCATAGAAATAGATCATAGTTCATATAGTGTTTTAATTAAATTGACTTGCCAACCGGTACTTAGTTCAACTAACATCTTAGTGTACTATAATAGGATAATAACTACGAGATCATGTTTAATTTACCATACCTCAATTGTTGTATTAAAATTTTAGAAAAAATTGAACTAACTTGTGGATTAAGAAAGTTATTTATTGTTTATTTAGTCTCGAAATTTTTTAAAAGTAGGTATGTGTTTAGAACATAAATTTTCTAAACATACTTTATTTTAGTCTCGATTTTTTTGAAATAGGTGCATTTGATTCTTCCCGTTTTCAACACGTACATTTTTCGTCCCTTGAACTTTAAGAATAGCTAGGTTTATAAGGTTGATGAAGTAATTGTTTTTGGTAAATTTAAATAATTATATGAAATTTCGAAATAATTTTAATAATTTAAAATAATAAAAAATTACCACTTAGACCTTTCCGACTTAGTTTTTAAAGATCAAGTACTAAAAATATACATTTTGAAAACTTAAGAACCAAACACACGTATTATTTAAAAATCATGGATTAAAATGAAATTTACCATTTTAACATTAGTTTTCAATTTTCCTTAAATATACAATTTGGTTCTCATAATTTTAATAAAAAAAACAATTAACCAAAAGATATTAGGTTAAGACATTTTCATTTTTAAAATTAAAAGCAATAAGACAATATATATTATATAGTAATTGAAATGCTTCTCTATTATATTCTCAATGTTGCATGAAATTTCAATCTTTATTTTTTTATTTTTTTTATTTCAGATTATCTCAATCTTTTATTTTCTTTGAAATTTTATGTAGATAAAAAAAAACATTTTCACAATTATTTTGTTTTAAAGCACTTTTATTATATTCAAAAGTCACTATAAAAATATATTTAAAAAATATACATATTAAATTAAATTTTTTAGGAGGAAATTAAATACTTACTTTAATTTTAACCGATACTTAAGATGTATTTAGAATACATTCTCAAGTGTTTAATTTAATAAATAAGTCATTTTGAAAAAAAAATTATAGTGTTTGACAATCATTCAAAACAACTTTTGAAGTGTATTTTAAACGATTTTTATAAAATGAGTATTTTTATAAACTCTTTTTTAAGTCAATTCAAACAAACCGTTAGTGCCGGTCACTTGAATACATACTCAATAAACATTTGTTAATACAAATATTCAAAATTATGTTCTCATTTATTGTAAAAGGAAAGTATATATATAATGAAATATCAAAATGACTATTTTTCATTAAATTTACAGACTACAATAAAATCGATAAATAATTAATTTTGTTATTTTTAACAATTTATCCCATGAGTGAAAAATAATCTTGTGTTTTTTAATTTTTTAATTTTTTTTAAATAGGGATTAAATAGTTAGAAATTCAAAAATTTATATAGAAACTAAAGTTTAAAGACCAGATGTTAGCTTAAAAAAGAATCAAATTGTTATAAAATTTAAATTAAAAAATGTACATTTTTTATCTTTAAAGTTTGAGTTTGATGTCTTTTTTATATTTAAGGATATAAAAGTAACATAATTTTTTTTATTAGTCAATTAATAGCTCAAATACCATCTAGAACTATTTTCCAATCTCAAACCTTAAAAACCAAAAGTGTAATTTATCCATTTAAATTAATTATATGACTAAATCGTTACATTTACAAAACTTTAGATCTCGTTTGGTAATTATTTAGTCTTTTTTTAGTTTTGAAATTCTTTACAATGGTTTTTCATATTTCTAATTAAAACTATTTTTTACACTTTTTTTTACGAAGAGTTGAATTCTTAGCTAAATTTCAAATACAAAAACAAGTTTTTAAAAACTATCTTTGTTAGTTTTCAAAGCCTAACTTGATTTTTGAAATCATTGGTTAAAAGTAGATAACAACCCCAAAGAATTTAGAATCGAAAGATCAGATGTGTAGAGGCTTAATTATCAAATGCAAAAATAAAAGAATAAAAATAATTAATTGTCAAACGATGCCTTAGTGATCAAAAAAATAGTTTTTAAACCATTTGTAAGAGTTGAGTTAGCAAAAGCAAGATGTTTTGTAAGAAAATAGGAAAAAAAAAAAATCCTATTTGGTAGCCATCTGATTTTTTAAAATCAAATCCATTTTTTCTTAATTTTTTACCATGGATTTCATCGATCTTAAATAAAAAAGTTGAATTCTTAGTTATATTAAAAAAAATGAACTTTTTTTTTCTTTCAAAACTTAGCTTGGTTTTTTAAAATATTAGTAGAAATTAGATAAGAAAACGATAAATTTAGAGATAAAAGAAGTGTTTATAGACTTAGTTTTTTTTTATAAAAAAAGTACATATACTCCATTTAGTAACTATTTGGTTTTTATTTCTTATTTTAGTTTTTTTGGAAATTAAGCCTATAAACATTCATTCCACCTCTAAATTTATTGTTTTTTTTATCTATATTTTACTTATGTTTTTTTTTTTTTTTTTTTTTTTGGAATTTGGCTAACAATTCAACTTTTACACCTAAAATATGCAAATTGTAGTAAAAAAATAGATTTAATTTTAAACTCAAAATTTAAAAAACGAAATAGTAACAAAAACAGGGCTAACATACTACCAAACGTGACCTAAATCTTTCAATTTTAACTCAGTCAACCAACATAAGTTAATGGTGTATTTAGAATACATTATCAAGTCTTTAATTTAAAAAATAAGTTTTTTTTTTTAAAAAATAGAGTATTTAGCAACTACTCATCAATTTTTATCAAAATAATTATTTTAAAAAATGAGTTTCTAAAAAAAACATTTTTTTCTAAGTCAATTCAAACACACAGAAGACTAGCAATAAATTCATTCCTTTCTAGCATGTCTATTTTGTTGAGTTGAAAAATAAGGGCAATGATTGCATACATCTTACGTGCTACCCGTCTCTCTGCCACACAAATTTTATTTTTTAAGTAATTTTTTAAAAAATTAATTTTTACTTTTATTTTGTGAAGGATACCCAAGTTTTTTTTTTCCGAAACGTAATAATCAACACTTCAACACATGACAATAATTCTCAGAAGGTGTTTGGGGCGCATGGTGAGTTGTGAGTTATAATAAACTCTATATTATTATAGTCTGTGTTTGGGTGCATATTATTATAGTTCAAATTATAGCAGTCAAATAAATATTGGTTACTTAGATCATGTCTATTTTTTGCCCTATTGTTTTTCTCATATATATATATATTTAGGTACATGAAATATCATTCTTGAAAAACATAGTTTAAATTATACATTCCACCAATTTATACAAACTGGTTTATTATTAAATGGGATGCAGTTGTTATAAAATTTTATAATATATCTTTTATAGAAATTGACATGTGATTGTATTAAATCTTGTTAATTATGTTGTTTATTTAATAAGTTTAATATTATATATATA
>JBBPDJ010000019.1:13306154-13323191 GCA_037974625.1 Cucumis cinereus
TATATATATATATAGATTTACTAGGTTTTGAAATAAAATTTCATATATTTTTGTCACTTTAACTAATTTGAAAAAGATCATAGTTTTTTTTATATAAAAAAAATCATAATATGCTAACTTCAAATTGAAATAAACTAGTATTTTAATCTTGAATTCAATTATTAGAAAATTCTAATGTTTTTTTTTATCAAATTATATTTGAGGAATAAATAAATCATAAAGTTTTGAATTTTAATTTTTACTTGGGAGCTAACTTTTTAACAACACTCTAATTTTTTTGTATAAAAGATAATTCAAGAAAAATGTTATGAAACTAAATTAAGAATTTCTACCCATATAGCCTAAATAAATATACTTAAGTTTATTTGATATATATACAACACAATATACAAATATATATATATATACACACACTAGCATTATGTCTAAAGTGAATAAAACACAATATATATATGAATAAAACATTAATAGAAGAGAAAATTTTAAAAAGATAACCTAATGAAAATAATAATCATATTAAAAATAATAATTTAGAAAAAACATCTTGGAATGAGTTTGAAAAATGTTTTTTAAAAATTTATTTTTATTTAAACACATAGATGTGTTTTAAAACTTCAAAAAGAATGTACTTATATATAAAAGTTTCTTCAATTTTAGTTTGTTATATATAATAAAAATATTTCTATTAAAAATTTTCATTGTTGATTGGTGGCGATTTAAGTTTGGTTGTCGGAAGGTCGCAGGTGAGTCAACTGAGGTGGTAGTTGGAGATTGATGGATGACAACATGTACTTACTAGTTTCCGACTATTAGAGTATTTATTTCAAAAATTGGAAAATTTTCGACCAACTTTCAAATAACACGACTAATCTTAAATCCTAATTCTAATTCTAATATAACTAAAACTAAACACGATAGGAAACAACGAGTGAACCTTCTTATATTAAGGCGGGTTCCTTGTTTATACAAAATCGCTCCATCTTGTTTAGGCATCATCCAAAATCACAAGTCACACAGCAAATTCCTACGCTACAAAAGCCTACCCTTTGCCATTGCTTTGTCCCTTCCTTTTCCTTTCTTCGTCTTTTTGCTTACTGCACACTGAACTGACCCACCATCACCAACCATTCCTTCAAAGCCATCACTTTTCTCCTCCCATTTCTGTTTTCTCATCACTTCCCTCATATATATCCAACCCCCACATCAATGCCGCACCCAAATCCTCCTCCTTTACACCGCCGGCCATGTCCACACTCACTCACATCCTCACCTTCTTCCTCCTCTGCTTTCCCTTTGCCAAGTCCAACCCTTTCTCTCGCCCGGCGGTTTTCAACTTCGGAGACTCCAACTCCGACACTGGCTGCCTTGTGGGTGCCGCCATTGAGACCATCAACCCCCCTTATGGAAACCGCTTCTTCGGACACCCCTCTGGGAGATACTGCGATGGCCGCCTCATCGTTGATTTTCTCTGTAATTTTCTGTTTCGCCAACACCCTTTTCAGTTTTCGAATCTGCAATCACATATATCTCCTTTTTTTTTTTTTTTTTCTTTTCCTGCTTTTGATTCCTGGGTTTCCCTGGAATTTCTGTTTAGTGGTTGATTTTCTATCTAATTTTGTATTTTGCGAGTTGGGTTTTCGGTTTTTGAATCTGCAATCTCGTATTTCCTTTACAGTAGATTCTCGTTGATTTTCTCTGTTGTTTTCACTTCTTAACTCTTCCATCTGCCATTTCCTCTGTTTTCCCCTCCTCTGTTTTACACTTGAGCACTTTGTTGTTTTCATCAGTAATTTTCTGTCCTTTTAAGTTTTCCACTGTTTTCAATGCTAGAGATTCTTGTGCATTTTCTGCAATCGCGTGTTAACATTTCAATGTCCTTTGCGACTTTTTTTTCCCTGTAGTGGATGCCATGGATATGCCTTTTTTGAATGCTTATCTTGATTCCCTTGGGGCGCCGAATTTTCGGAAGGGATGCAATTACGCAGCAGCAGGCTCGACTGTTCTTCCAGCAACTGCTACCTCTGTTAGCCCTTTTTCGTTTGGGGTTCAGGTGAATCAGTTTCTCCATTTCAAAGCTAGAGTTCTTGAACTTCGAGAAGGAAAAGGTATTTTGGTATTCTTCTTGAACATGAAGCTTGAAATCCCGGAGATAACAATTGTTTTTTTTAATGATTTTTTCTGTTGCTTTCATTAGGTGGTAAGAAACTTGATAAGTACCTACCAGCTGAAGATTTCTTCCAAAAGGGGCTTTACATGTTTGATATTGGTCAGAATGACCTTGCTGGTGCATTTTACTCCAAAACTCTTGATCAAATTCTTGCCTCAATACCTACCATTTTAGCTGAGTTTGAGAGTGGAGTTCAGGTTAGACTCAATGGTTTCTTTCTAAGTTATCTTTTC
The DNA here is from genome assembly GCA_037974625.1 of Cucumis cinereus. Lineage (NCBI taxonomy): Eukaryota > Viridiplantae > Streptophyta > Magnoliopsida > Cucurbitales > Cucurbitaceae > Cucumis > Cucumis cinereus. Next base: position 13,308,555 of record JBBPDJ010000019.1, read on the forward strand.
ACAATGGTAATTTAGTTTAGATGTGTTTATACCTACTTGATTTCTTGTTGGGTTTAGATATCTTTTTTGAATTTGGACATTTTTATAGCTTGGTTTTGAGTGTTTTGGAGGTTATATTGTATAATTGCTTGGTGGTTGATGATGGCTTTAGTTATAAATAGGCTTCCTTTATAGAAATATTTTGCCATTAATTTTTAACCGGCCTCAGGGTAGCCAAAGTTTGCAGTTGTTTTATGAGATTAGTCGAGAACATAAGTGGGGTTGGTATAAAGCTTAATCACTGCCAAGTAAAATGTTGGAAAACAGTGTTCGGGACAGACTAATCGTTATTGAGACTATGTTTCCCTTTTTACCACTAGGTCAATCTATGATGGTTTGTCTTATGATAAAATTTTATAACTGTAAAATGTTACATTTATAGTTATTACTTGATTAACCATGTTGATATGATTGAATTTGTTATATGTCACTTCGAATGACCGAGCACGGGGCCTATGACTATGTAATATGATATTTTATCTATTATAATTAATTGGTCTCTCCTATTTTCTCTATTATAATTAATTGGTCTCTCCTCTGTTTGTAGACATAGCTAACACACTGTTAGTGAACCACATGAACCTACGTGTCGATTTTCTATTGCTAAAATTTAAGTATTGCCCCAAGTAAAATGTGGGAAACAGAATAAGTAGAGGGTGAAAGTTCAAGTTCAAGTTCATTGTCTATATGTCATTTGATAAGACTTTTACAGCCATTACTTGATTATTTTCGTTGGAATGCCTTGAATTTGTTATTTGGCACTTCGGATGACCAAACACAAGAGCTTCTAAATCTGTAATTTGATATTTCTCTTTAATAATAAACTACTCTCCTTTTACCTGTAGACGTAGCTAACACAATATTAATGAACCACATGAATCTATGTGTCGATTTTCTATTGTTTATGTTTTTCAGTTTTTTTTTTTTTAATTTGTCAATTACATAACAATCCCCTTCGACTATTTTTCAGAAATTGTACGACCAAGGGGCCAGAAACTTTTGGATACACAACACAGGTCCCTTAGGATGCTTGGCTCAGAATGTTGCTAAATTTGGAACTGACCCATCAAAACTTGATGAATTTGGATGCGTTAGTTCACACAACCAAGCCGCCAAGCTCTTCAATCTACAGCTTCATGCTCTCTGTAAAAAACTGCAGGGTCAATATACTGATGGCAACGTCACATACATTGATATCTACTCGATCAAATCGAATCTTATCTCCAATTATTCACGGCTGGGTCAGCCATCTTGCTGTTCTTTTGTGTATATTTAGCCTCATTTTCTGTTAATCCTGTCAAATCTGATGACTTGCTACATTTTATTTATGGCAGGGTTTGAACAACCTATAATGGCTTGCTGTGGCTATGGAGGTCCACCTCTTAACTACGATAGTCGAATTGTATGTGGACAAACAAAGACCTTGAACGGGACGTTGGTCACAGCGAAAGGGTGTGACGATAGCTCGGAGTACATCAATTGGGATGGAATTCATTACACTGAAGCTGCAAATCAGTATGTGTCGTCACAAATACTCACCGGGAAGTATTCTGATCCACCCTTCTCAGACAAAATGCCTTTCCTTCTCAAGCTCAAGTTCTAGTTCCCCTGTATTCATTACACAATTGATAACTGATTTATATATGTCTAAAAGATAGCATTCATTTGGGATTTCAAACTAAGATCTGACCAGGGGTTGATGAACAATGGATTTATGTTTAGACATTGAATCAAATAATTCATTATCTCAATTCATTTTATGGCTCCTATTTCTAGATTGCAAACACACTACATAATGGGTATGGATAAAGCAAAATTACAAGTGTTTTAAACAAGTTATAACTTTGCCCTCCCCTTCTTAATTGGATGGATTCTGAAACAATATGAATTCAATTTTTCTAAATAAAGTTTAAATGTTTGAATGTAATTTTGTTTCTAAACCTTCAAGTTTGTGGCATAAAGTGTCCATATTGGAAATTTCAAGAGTTTCTAATCATTCTTACACCATTTGTTCTACATTTTCTTGTTAAAGCTTTCCAATTTATTTACAATAATAATTAAGTTGTTTTTTATGCCAAAACTAAGTTATGAAAAATACAGTTATTAGTATTTTTGTTCATGTTAGATTAAATAGATGACATATTGCCTTTTACGAACATTTATAAAAGATGTTGAAAATATCCAACCTTGAATTTAAAGATACATCGACATATCCATGGATAGAAGCAAATTGAATACTAATCCATGTCTAAACCCTTCTAATTTCAACACATGGGGTAATGCTACTTCTAGTACAGAATAATAATCCAAAGATACGAACAAGGCTGTTCATAGAATTTTTCTTGAAATGTTGAGTTGAGGATACATCATGAGCCCCACATGTGTGCCATCACTTTGATACTTTCCTCCTACACTTTCAAATTTTTATAGGTATTGTAATTACATTTTGGTGGATATTTTATGCCTTTCACCATCTCCACACTCCGAGTGTTCTCTAAATTAAATAAGAAGGGTGTTCAATTGATACGTACGCAACAAAAATTCAGCGTTTAAATTAAATATTATTATTAATTTAGAGTTTAAATTTATACAAGTCCCAAAAAGATTAAAAGGGTGCGTAGAATGAAATTTTCAAATTTTTACTCAAGATTGAGAGCTTTACAAGTTTGAGTTGAAGGACATATCAACCCTTTCAATCAGAAAATAGTGCATTTCTTCCGCAATAACCGCAGGAACCGCTAGAAGGTCTAATCCAATGCTGTGTCCAAACCAATTCAAATATATCATTACAGTTCTCGGTTTCATGAGAAAGTATCACATAGCGTTTGGAGAATATTGTATGGGTTGTGATATTGGTTCCTCTTTCACCATCTCCACGCTTACGGTGGGGGGCGACACGAAAGATGATCCATTGAATTCTCTTCCTCGTACTTTCCTCGTACTCGGATAAAGCTTGTAGAATTATCTAAAGCTTCTCTATAACGGTGCTCCTTCGTCCATTTAAATTTATTGCATAAAGAGTTGACGAGTGCAGTGTCTCCCATGCCTTCCATTCCACATATAGCTGTGTAACCGTTATATGTTAGATGCAACGGAAATATCATTGGTTGTATGTTAGAATCAATTATTGCTTCAGGATCATAGTTTCCTGCATGCAACAGTCCTTGGGAATTTGACAAGCGAGAGAGTTGTTGAAAAAAGTGTTTGACAAGAACATCCTCAATATCCCTGAGTGACATTAAAGTAAAACAGCATATAATCATATCGATCCATATATGAAGCTATCATACTTCCACTAAAAAAAGAAAAGGGTAAACAATCAACTTAAAGATTTTGCAACTTCTCCAGTTGATAAAAATCAGCATAATTTACCACAGGCCACTTGAGATTTGTTTGTATTCCATGGAGCTCTTCAGTGACATGGAAACCATAGCTCCTTATACTTACATTAACCTCATTATCATCAACCTCAAACCAAACCAAAACTTTATTCCAATCCTGCACATCCAAGGAGCCCCATGCTAGAGAAGTTGTTACTAACCACACATTCTGATTTTGATGGAAGAAATGGTCTTGAAAACGAACAATGGAGTCTATTGCAGATGAATATATTGCATGAAATTCGGGCACTCCTTTTAGATGAATCTCCATTCACTTTGAAACTAACACAGGCAGCCAAAGTTCTTTCCATATCTGGATAGTGACGAAAGCTAGCACTCACCAAATTTGTTGTAGTCTTATAGCTGAACCATTCTGGTGTCTCAATGCCCGTTAATAAGAACTCTCTTGAAATCTCACCCAATGTGAGGTCCTATAGAGAATAAGAATTCATATGCATTAAATTGTTTACAAGATAGGAATATAAATTGAATGGAAATTAGAGGCGAACCTGTTTTTTGGATATTATATCCACAATGTTATCTGGACTTCGAGCCAATGATTCGCAACCACTGGCATCCAAATTTTGTATGCTTTGGGGAAGGTTTGGAATTTCTTGAAAAAACTTGCAATTCCTTAATTCAAGATTCAGCAAGGACATTAACTTGTGGAGACATGAGGGTAAACTATAGAATTTGTTTTCCGCGACAAGCGTAGATCAGATAAGAAAGGGGCTTCATTACATAAAATTTCCAAAACATCTGCATTTGATATGTTGCAAGATTGAAGATCCAACAAGGTGAAATGGGAACATTAACTTGCATTCAGACCTAGTAAATGGGGAAATTCTAAGATCCATAAAGCTGTTTCCATCATTTTTGAAGGAGAGCTTACTGGTTGGATGGTTGGGTCCCATTTATGCGGAAACATTCCAAATCTAGAACACCCACTAAGAAGTTCCTTAAGACTCCTTAACAAATAAAGTGTATTTGGAATGGAGATGAGGTTTGTGCAACCGGTAAGGTTTAATCTACAGAGCTGAGTAAGATATCCAATTGATGAAGGTAACTCCTTTATGGCGGTAGAATCCAAACCCAAATTCCATAAAGATTTCATGTTTCCAGCAATTGCTGGGAAGCTTTCAAGCTTACAACATCCAGAAAGAAAGAAATAACGAAGAGACTTTAACCTGAGATAGCTTGGAAGCTTTACCAGGTTAGTGCATTGTCTAAGGTCCAACAATTTAAGCTTATCCAAAGATCCAACAGACTCATGAATCATTCTTAAATTTGTGCATTCTTGGAGATACAAGCTCTCAAGGTTTGATGTTGCAGATAAGTCTGGAATTTTCTCAAGTTTTTTGCAGTAAGAGAGATTCAAATATTGAAGAGACCTTAACATGTAGCTGTTTGTTGGAAGCTTTTTAAGGTTAGAACAACCACCAAGGTTTAGGACATTAAGCATATCAAGAGAAAAAACAGACTTATCTATCGTTCTTAAATTTGTGCAATTGATGAGATACAATTCTTCAAGGCTGCAGACAAATCAGGAGTTTGCTCTAATAAAGTAGAGTTGCTGAGATCAACATGCTTCAACCTTTCACAATCCTAAAACACATTGAAAAAGAAACCAAAAGGAAAAGGGGTGTGTAACTGGCAAACCAAGCAAAATTAAGATAAAATAGTGGCTACAAGAATAATTGTAAACATAGAAAAAAAGTAGAATATAGGTAAAAAAAAATCTATAATAACCATTAATCAATATTTAGGCAAACTAATAAAACTCCATATACAAAAGTAAATCAGTGATAAACTCAATCCATATCAAGATTAAGCATCTATTTGCATTAATCCACATGACTAGTCCACAACTATTGCATCAAAATAACAACAAACTTTTTACCGTAATCCTTGGAAAGATATCTCTTTCGAGCTTCCGACCTTTTCCCGTTTTACTCGTTGCTTTGTGGGGGATGGTAAGGATACGTATTTTTGGGAGGATCAGTGGGTGGGGGAGTCCTGTAGTTGTTTTTCATTTCCGCATCTTTATCATTTATCCTCTACCAAAAACTGTATGATACCAAAAACTGTATTCATTTCCGCCGTAATTTGACCAATAGGGAAACAACGAAGGTCGCCTTTCTTCTTTCTTTGGTTTTGGGGTGCAATTTAGGGAGGGAATGAGGGACGTCCGTGTTTGGAGTCCCAATTCGAGTTAGGGTTATCAGTCTGTTGCTAGATCCCTCCCCTTCTAGGGAGTCTCTTTTTAATTTGGTTTGGAGGACCAAGGTTCCTAAGAAAGTCAGGTTCTTCACCTAGCAAGTTTTGCCAGGTCGGGGTAACATTGTTGATAGGCTTGTCAGGAGGAGGACTTCTCTTGTTGGGCCTTTTTGTTGCATGCTTTGTCGAAAGGCGGAGGAAAACCTTGATCATCTTTTTTGGGATTGTCAGTATGGGCGGGCTGTGTGGAGCTTTATTCTGCAGGAGTTCGTTGTTGGCCATGCTGGCCATCGGGGAGTTCGTTTGACGATCGAGAAGTTCCTCCTTCATCCGCCCTTTAGAGAGGGGTTTTTTTATGGCTTGCAGGGGTGTTTGCTATTTTGTGGAACATTTGGGGGGAGAGGAACGATCGAGTGCTTCATGGTACTTCGTGGTAGGGAAAGGAATCATCACTTCAGTACCAATTATCTACACATTCATCCAAAGAATGCCAAGATGTCTTCAATCAAAAAATTTGTAGTCCAATCTCGATCTTTGAAATAAATTCATTTATCTTATGTAGCTCTTAATTTATCCAGTTTATGAACTCTTCAACCAATTTCTTACATTTTATTACAAAGCATGACTAGGCCACTTCATTCCAAATGTTGAAGTCCAATCTCCAACCACAAACCAAAATTCTCTTTATTTGTACATTTTATTGAATTCACTACCAATTATCTATCTACACTTATATCCGAAGAATGCACAGGTGTCTTCAATCATAATATTTTCGTCAAATTTCAGAATTTAAACCAATTTTCTTTTTGCTTTTGTATCCCTTAATTTGACAAATTTATGAACTCTTCAACCAATTTTTTTACATTGTAGTACAAAGAATGGCTAAGCCTTTTCAATCCAAATGTTAAAGTCCAATCTCCAACCTTAAACCAAAATTCTCTTTATTTGTCCATTTCATCCAAAGTATTCCTAGGTGTCTTTAATAAAAATGTTGGAAGTCCAATCTCAACTTTAAACATTGGCAGCTAGTCAAAGAGTCTTTTATTGCCCTTTTCGATGATTTTTATGGGAACGGAAGGAACTTTGCACAGGAAAACTTTGTATGCTAAATTCAAAAGAAGGAAGATGCGATCTTTGTAAAGGACTTCAGACAAGTCAGCCTCACGACCTCAACCTACAAGGTAGTAGCTAAGGTTCTAGCTGAACGCCAAAAATCTGCCCTCCCCAATATAATTAACCTTTCTCAAAGTGCATTCATAGATGGTAGGCAAATCCTTGACCCGATTATAATCGTGACTGAAACTGTGGAAGAATACCGAGCAACGAGGAAAAAAGGTTGGATCCTGAAGCTTGATCTTAAGAAGGCCTTTGACCGAGAAGATTGGGTCTTCCTTGAAAAAGTTTTACATTGGAAAAAATTTGCTCCTAAATGGATCTCCTGGACTATGGGCTGCCTAAAAATGCCTAGATACTCCATACTCATCAATTATAAACCCTGAGGCCGTATTTTGCTTCTAGAGGAATTAGGCAAGGTGACCGTTTATCCCCTTTTCTATTTCTCCTCGTAAGTGAGGTTCTAAGAGCTCTTTTGAACAAACTTGTTGCCAATTGTCATTAAGAAGGTTTTGTTGTTTTTTTCTTTTTAATTTATATCCGTGAGTGTCTGGGCCAGCTTACGTGCACCTCGACTAATCTCACGGGACAACCCGCCTGACCCTACAACATTTAGGTGTCAAGGAAACTCGTAGGAAATGACCCTACAACATTTAGGTGTCAAGGAAACTCGTAGGAAATTAATTTCTAGGTAGGTGACCACCATGGATTTAACCAATGACCTCTTAGTTAGTTATTGACCTTTTACCACTAGGCCAATCCATGATGGTTGGCTTTGTTGTTGGTAAGGAAAGTATCCATGATGAAGCCATGCTATTGAAACTGAAAAATACAATTGCAATCTTTGAGTGGACTCAATGTGAGAAATGAGGAATTGAATCTCATGGCTGAGAGGATGAATAATTGTGCAGCAGCCAAGCTAGACAAATGGAGACGTTTTAACCTATCAATAGGAGAAAAAAGCAACATTATGACAATCAATTTTGGCTAACCACCCTACCTATTATATGTCTTTATTTGCAATGCCAAACAAGGTAGCTTCCTTTATTAAGAGATTAATGAGAAACTTCTTCTGGGAAGGATATTCAGGCAGCAAAATCAACCATCTTGTTAAATGGGATAAAGCTACTCGATCCCAACTTGATGAAGGTTTAGGGTTGGGAGGCCTAAAAAATAAAAAAAAAATGGCTTTACTTGCAAAATGGGGTTGAAGATTCATGAATGAAAAAAATTATTTATGGAAGCAAGTCATTCGAAGCCTCTACGAAAAGGACACTTTTAATTGGCACACGTTTGCAAATTTCGGACTTAGTTTAAAGAGCCCTTGGATTAACATCTCAAGGGGATGGAGAAAGGTGGAGCCTTTGGCCAACTTCAAGCTTGGTAACGGTTAAAGAATTGCTTTCTAGACCGATGAGTGGATTGATAACCTCCCTTTTTGTATCCAATATCCTCATTTCTTCAGAATTGCACTCCTCCCAAGCGGCTCCATTGCAGCACATTGGTATTTTGAGATTTCCTCTTGGTCCATCGTGTTCAGAAGACTACTTAAAGACAATGAGATACTAGAGTTCCAAAGCTTAATGATCCATTTGTCAACCCAAAGAGTTTTGATAGCTTTGATAAAAGAACATGGTCTTTGGAAGCTATAGGTGTTTATTCGGTCAAATTCCACACAAGACACCTTCCAGTGTCATCTCCCCTGGATAACGATTCATACAAAGCTTTGTGAAAATTCAAATGTCCTAGAAGAGGAAACATCCTCATATGGATCATGATTTTTGGCTCCCTGAACTGTTCATCTGTTATGCAAAGGAAAATGCCAAATTGCTCTCGTTCTGTACCATGCTGGAGGAAGCTTTTCTCATTTTTTGATGTAGCTTGGGTTTCTGGAAAACCTCAATGTTCAACAGCCCCCTTTTGAAGAAACAACTGAGATTAATTTGGGTTAACCTATCAAAGTTGTCTTTGCTGAAATTTGGTTTGAACGAAACCAAAGAAATTTCCATGACAAAGAAATGTGTTGGCTGGACCGGTTCGAGATTGCCAATAGAAATGTTGCAGCATGGTGTACACCCCACAACATTGTTGAAGACTATTCCATTCAATAAATCAGCCTTAATCTCCCCAGCGTAATAAAAGCAATTAGTATCAAAGCCTCAAGCTTCTGCAGGCCTCTTCGGAAGATTACAGCTTTCAACTTGGCTATACTGCCTCTCTACTGGCCTTTATTCATTTTATTGCCTTTAAGCTCTTTAGCCCTATTTTAGTTTATTTTTGTAAGACTTCTTAGTGTATCCACGGGCTGGATCTTATCTTATCTTATTTGGTACAGATATGATGACAGCGCTAAGGGGGTGTCAACCTAGTTCAGATGTCTAGGTGCGCCTGGTGAGCCCCAAGGTCTCTTTTATGTATTTATAGCTCCTTGTTACCTTTTGTACTTAGAGCTTTAATATTTTTTTTGATAAGAACTTAGAGCTTTAATATTAATAATAAAGAGGTCGCGTTTCCGTTTTAGAAAAAATCTAGAGAATGATTAGGCTTCGTCAATCTAAATATTGAAGGCCAACATCTAACCTTAAACCAAATTCTCCCTATTCGTCCATTTTCTTAACTTCGCTTCCAATTAACTACACTTTCGTCCAAACAATGCCTAGGTGTCTACAACCAAAAAGTTATAGTCCAATCTAAGACTTCAAATAAAAATTTTGCTATCTTATCTATCACTTAATTTGTCCATTTTATAAACTGTTCAACTAATTTATTTACATTATAGTACACAGAACGGCTAGACTTCTTCAATCTAAATACGAAGTACAATCTCCAACCTTAAAAAAAAGTTCACCTTGTTTGTACATTTTCTTGAGGTAATTATCAAAGAGCAGAGACTGTGGATACAAAAAAGTAAAATAAAATGGCTGAGGGAAGGAGATGAGAACTCCAATTTTTTTCACAGATGGGTGTCTGCACGTGAAAGCAAGAACATGATCTCTATGATTGAAAGTAGGGAAGGAGTGCCTCTTCTGACAGAAAAGGAGATTGTTGATGAGATCATCAGTTTTTATTCTGGGTTGTATGGCTCTAAAATCAGCAGTCCCTTCATTTGTGATAACCTGAGCTGGGATGCTCTTACACAGGGTGATGTGATTAAGTTGGAGCTGCCCTTTTCTGAAAAAGAGATCCACGACGCAGTTTGTGATATGGGAAATCTGAAATCTCCTGGACCAGATGGGATGACAGGGGAGTTTTATAAAAAAATCGTGGAACATTCTCAAACATGATATTCTTGGTGTGTTCCAAGATTTTTTTAAAAACGGAGTTATCAACAATAGCTGCAATGAGATTGATTTAATCCCAAAGAAGAAGGGTGCCGTGCGTGTCTTTGATTTCAGGCCTATCAGTCTTACCACCTCCGTTTACAAACTGATTGCAAAGGTCCTAGCTAACAGACTTAAGAGAGTTCTTCCGTCGATTATCAGTGACACTCAGATGGCCTTTGTGGAAGGGAGGCAGATCTTAGATGCCATTCTTATTGCTTCAGAAACAATTGAAGATCGCCGGACTAGAAATAAGAAGGGCGCTCTGTTGAAGCTAGATTTGGAAAAAGAACGAAGCTCTTCTTATGAAATGGCTTTGGAGGTTCATTGTTGAGAAAGAAGCCCTTTGGAGGCGGTTGGTGGTAGCTATCTATGGTATTGAGAAGAATGGTTGGTGCTAAAAACTGCCTTCCCAGGAGAAAATCTAAAAGTCTTTGGGCATGTATCCTTAAATCCAGCTGACTGTTTCTTTAATTTTGTGGAGTTCATTATGGGGGATGGCAGAAATATAAGTTTCTGGTTTGATGCTTGGTGTGGTAGTCAATCTCTTGCCCATTGCTTCCCAAATATTGTTGCTGTTTCCATAAACAAAGATAAATGTGTGGCTGACTGTTGGTGTTCAGAGACTTGTTCATGGAATTTAGGGCTAAGGCGAAACATTTCTGATGAGGAGTTCCACAGTGTGGTTACCATTCTTGAAAGATTGCATTCCTGGGCACCTGGGAGAGAAAAGGACAGTGTTAAGTGGAATTTAAATGGGGCTGGCTGTTTCACTACAAAATCTGCCTTTCTTTCTATCACCAAGCATCAGTCTACGGTCGATTTTCCTTTGGTGCGCCACATTTGGAAGGGTTGAATCCCTAAGAAAATTAAATTCTTTATCTGGTCTCTTGCGCATAGAAGCCTGAATACTCACGAGTTGCAAAGAAAGCTTCAGAACACTGCGTTATATCCTTCGGTTTGTTGTCTCTGTTTTAATAATGCCGAGTCCTTAGATCATTTATTTTTACACTTTGAGTTTGCTAGGAGAGGTTGGGATGCTCTTTTTAATACCTTTTCTGTTAGTCTTTGTATGCCGGCTTTGGTTGATAATTGGCTCTTTGAAGGTTTGACTCTTAAAGGGTTTGGTAGCAAGGGCAATATCATTTGGGGGTGTGCCTTCCGTTCTATTTTGTGGGGTATTTGGAAGGAAAGAAATTATAGAATTTTTGAGAATAGGTCTAATTCTTTTGATTATTTTTGGACTGTGGTGCAACACATAGCTTCATGGTGGTGTACAAGTTATACCTCAGCTTTTTGTAACTACAGTCTCTCCATGATTTTAAACAATTGGAAGGCTCTTTTGTGCTAGTTTGTTTGGGAGGGGCTACCTTGGCCCCTGCCCGTAGGCTGTCTTCTTTTGCCCCTTGTTGGGTTTCTTTTTAATATATGATTGTCTCTTATCCAAAAAAAAAAAAAAAGAATGGTTAGGCCTCTTCAATCCAATATTGAAATCCAATCTACAACCTTAAACCAAATTTTCCATTTTCTTAATTGTGCTTCCCATTAAATACACTTTCTTCCAAACAATTCCTAGGTGCCGTGAAAAAAAAGATTGTAGTCCAATCTAAGACTTCAATTCAAAATTGTTTTATCTTGTCTATAACTTAATTTGTCCATATTATTAACTTTTCAACCAAATTTTTTACATGTTAGTACAAAGAGTGTCTAGAACTCTTCAATCTCCAATATTTAACAAAATTTCAACTTGTTTCTACATTTTCTTTGGTTGAAGTCCAATCCCCATGCCCAATATTTTGGTTTAGGTTAAATCTCTAACCTTAAACAAAATTCTCCTTATTTGTCTCCATTTTCTTAACTTCGCTTCCAATTAACTACATTTTCGTCCAAACAATGCATAGGTGTCTACAACCAAAATATTGTAATCCAATCTAAGACTTCAAATCATAATTTTGATATCTTATCTATCACTTAATTTATACATTTTATGAACTCTTCAATCAATTCTTTTACATTGTATTAATAAGAATGGCTAGACCTCTTCAATCCAATATTGTAATCCAATCTACAACCTTAAACCAAATTCTCCATTTCTTTAACTGTGCTTTCCATCTTTCTTCCAAACAATGTCTAGGGGCCTTGAACAAAAAGATTGTAGTCCAATCTAAGACATCAAATCAAAATTTTGCTAGCTTATCTATCACTTAATTTGTCCATTTTATCAACTCTTCAACCAATTCTTTGACATTGTAGTACAAAGAATGACTAGGCCTCTTCAATCCAATATTGAAGTCCAATCTAAGACCATAAACAAAATTCTTCATTTTCTTAACTGTGCTTCCCATTAACTACACTTTCTTACAAACAATGCCTAGGTGCCTTGAACAAACCGACTGTAGTCCAATCTAAGACTTCAAATCAAAATTTTGTTGGCTTATCTATCACTCAATTTGTCCATTTTATCAACTCTTTAATCAATTCTTTGACAATGTAGTACAAAGAATGGCTAGGTCTATTCAATCAATTATTGAAGTCCAATCTCTAACCTTAAACCAACTTCTCCCAATTTTCTTAACTTCGTTTCCAATAAATTACACTTTTGTCCAAACAATGCTTCGGTATCTACAACCAAAATTTCGTAGTCCAATCTAAGACCTTATATCAAAATTTTGTTATCTTATTTATCACTTAATTTAACAATTTTATGAACTTTTCAACCAATTCTTTTACATTGTAGTTATAAGAATGACTAGGCCTCTTCCAATCCAATATTGAAGTCCAATCTATAACCTTCAACCAAATTTTTCATTATCTTAACTGTGCTTCCCATTAACTACAGTTTCTTCCAAATAATGCATAGGTGCCTTGAACAAAAAGATTGTAGTCCAATCTAAGACTTCGATTTCAAAATTTTGTCATCTTATCTATAACTTAATTTGTCCAAATTATTTTACAATTTCAACCAAAGTTTTTACATTGTAGTACAAAGAATGTCTAGCCATTTTCAATCCACATATGGAGTTCAATCTCCAACATTTAACAAAAATTTCACCTTGTTTGTCATTTTCTTTGGTAGAAGTCCAATCCCCATGCCCAATATCTTGGTTGAGGTCAAATCTCTAACCTCAAACAAAAGTCTCTTTATTCACGTCCATTTTCTTAACATCCCTTCCAATTAACTACACTTTCGTCCAAACAATACCAATTTGTCCACAACCAAAATATTGTAGTCCAATCTAAGACTTCAAGTCAAAATTTTGCTATCTTATTTATCACTTATTTGTCCATTTTATGAACTCTTCAACCAATTTTCTTACATTGTTGTACAAAAAATGACTTGGCTACTTCAATCCAATATTAAAGTCCAATCTCCAACATTGAACCAAATTCTCCTAATTTGTCTCCATTTTCTTAACTTCGCTTCCAATTAACAACACTTTCGTCCAAACAATGTCTAGGTGTCTTCAACCAAAATATTGTAGTCCAATTAAGACTTCAATCAAAACTTTACTATCCTATCTATCATTTAATTTGTCTATTTTATGAACTCTTCAACCAAATCTCTTACATTATAGTATAAAGAATGGCTAGGCCTATTCAATTCAATATGGCAGTATAATCTCAAACCTTCAATCAAATTTTCCCAATTTTCTTAACTTTGCTTCCAATGAACTACACTTTTGTCCAAACAATGTCTCAGCATCTACAACCAAAATACTGTAGTCCGATCTAAGACTTGAAATCAATATTGTTATCTTATCTATCACTTAATGTGTATTTTATTAACTTTTCAAACAAATTTTTGACATGGTAGTACAAAGAATGTCTAGGCCTCTTCAATCCAAATATGAAGTTCAATCTCCAACCTTTAACAAAATTTCACCTTGTTTATACATTTTCTTTGGTATAAGTCCAATCCTCATGTCCAATATTTTGGTTGAGGTCCAATCTCTAACCTTAAACCAAATTCTTCTTATTTGTCTCCATTTTCTTAACTTTCCTACCAATTAACTACACTTTCGTCCAAACAATACTAATGTGTCTACAACAAAAATATTGTAGTCCAATCTAAGATTTCAAATCAAAATTTTACTATCTTATCTATCACTTAATTTGTTCATTTTATGAACTATTCAACCAATTCTCTTAAATTGTAGTAGAAAGAATGGCTAGTACTCTCCAATCCAATATTGAAGTCCAATCTCAAACCTTAAACCAAATGCTCCTTATTTGTCTCCATTTTCTTAACTTCGCTTCCAATTAACTACACATTCGTCCAAACAATGCCTAGGTGTTTCCAACCAAAATATTGTAGTTTAATCTAAGACTTCAAATCAAAATTTTGTTATCTTATCTATCACGTAATTTATCCATTTTATGAACTCTTCAACCAATATTAATTCATTGTAGTACAAAGAATGACTATGTTTCTTCAATCAAATATTGAAGTCCAACCTCCAACCTTAAACCAAATTCTCCATATTTGTGTCTATTTTCTTAACTATGTCTCACATTAACTACACTTTAACAAAACAATGCCTAGGTGCCTTCAACCAAAATATTATAGT
>JBBPDJ010000019.1:13323291-13335678 GCA_037974625.1 Cucumis cinereus
ATATGATTTAATTAATTTAAATTTAATTTAATTAATTAATTTGTTAATTAATATTAATTTAATTTAATTTTAATTAATTTTAATTTAATTAAAATTAAATAACTCCTTTGTGGGAGTTATTGTTTTGGGAACGTGGGATGATCTCACGTTTTCCCAAAGATCTCTCTAACCTCCCCTTCTTCATCCTGGAGAGGGAGTAACAAAACTGTTCTGTGTACATTGTTTTGCAGAGAGTCTGCAGAAAAAAAAAATCCCTCTATTATTCCTCCAAAATTCACACAGAAAAATCTAAGTTGGTTCCCACAAACCAAACCCCATTAGATAGGAGATGTTCCAATTGGTGGTGACTACAATAAGAAGTTTTGTAGATTTCTGAGACGGCATCAAAAGTAAGTTTTTTTTCTTCTCTGTAATTTGCAAAACACATGCTTAGCCTGAATTAATTATTTCTGTATTTTTCCAATGTATGGTATTTTAAAGTTTTCCAAAATAAAATTGAGATGATTCTGGATTTCTTTCGTTGCGATGAGTTTTTATCCCATCAATTTGGTGATGGATTTACTCAACTTCGTCATTGTTTAAGAACTATTTTCCTGAAATTTATGTGAATTTTTTGGTTTGACAACCTTGAGTTTTAAATATTCCTCATTTTAATTAATTTATAGTTTGCAGTATCATATCATTGTTGCCACGTACCCATGACAATTGTGGAATGACTGTCAAGTGAGTTAATTTTAAAAGAAAATAAAAAAGGGTTTCTACCAACCTTTCTTACAATGTGTGGGATGGGAGCCCTTGCGCAAGATTTAATAGAACTATTACCTAATTTTAATTGGAAAATTAAAAATACCAAAACAAAATTATAATACAGAAAATAATATTAAAGGCTAAGCATGCTTCAAAATTTACTTTCGTTGTCAAATCTAAATTGTACAAAACACCAAGTGTGAGACCACCATCACTTGTAACATATCTTATTCTTCTGAGTAGATGGAGTTTGTTTGTGGAACCTTTTTGGACTTTTGAATTTTTTTGAGAGAAAAATGAATAGTGAAAAAGAGAGTAACTCTCATTTTTTCTTCTTCTTCTCTTATATTTCCAAAACAACGAAGAGAACTATTTATGGAGAATCTCACGTTTCCTACCGTTATTTAATTTCATTCAAATTAATATTAATTTAATTAATTAATCAATTAATAATTAATTAAATAATATTTAATTAACATTCCATTAAAATCATATTTAAATGAACCTCTTTCATAACCTTTAGTTTTAATTAAATCAAAACTAAACTATCAATTTAATTCTATTTGAATCATATTCAAATATAATATTCTCTCATAACTTTATGGACCTACAAATTAGAAGTTATAACGATATGAGATTAATTAGCTAAATTCACTAACCACATTAATCAATATTCGTTAACCGTGTGTACACTCCACTAAAGACTCACAACTGAACTCTTCTCACTATAGATATATTTCTATGTCCACGAATATAGACTAATAACAGCAAGTTAGTCTTTCACAAGTGTCTGTAACACCAACTGGGTCAAATTACCGTTTTACTCCTAGGTCACTTTTTAGTCCTTAAATACCAGTGTTTCTCTAATAAACAACCTGTTTATGGTCCAAACAATAAACAAAAATCCCTCTCGTGCCATAGAGAGGGTAGGACCCTTTGTTCAAGTCCCGGAGACACCGTTTAAAGGAACACTCATCTACTTATCCTAAAGTCGGAAAGGAGTGAATTCCATCTTGTGTGATTATGTTTCCAACTCCCCAGTCGGTCTTGTCCCCAAAATGGTAAGCTTATTGAGTCGACAATTTGGTCACTCTCACCCGTACAAATCAAAGGACAATCCCTCATGAATAGGAATTCATAATATATTCAAGATTAAGACTAAGTTGCCTAGATCATTCTAGTGAAATTATAATTAAAATTTCTCAAAATTCATTGTTATACGGTAACCTTTTAATAAAAGTTATTTTTAAAAGAATATTTTAATTAAATTCATTTTATATCTTGGGTTCAAAATCATGGACTCCCAAAGACCATATATTCTCCTCTAAAGAATCTAGAAAATTGAACTGCTAAATACTCTAGACTCCGTCTTAAGAAGAAATTTTAGGGAAAAAAAACTTGAAAACAAAATCTTAAGAAAAATTATTAAAACCCAAAAGGAGTTAATTTTAAAGATTTAAAAATTTAAAAAAAGTATTAATAATAATAGAGAAATATTAACAAACAAAAAAAAGTTAACATCAATCTGATACCTAAATTTACATTAAAAAAATATATAAAATTTAACATGATACAGGTAAAAGTAACAAAAAAAAAAAAAAAAACAATTATATACAAGGACATTAACAATTTAATAAAACATATTGGAATCGATTTCTAATTTTAAGATTCTAAAAAGTCAGACTCCCAAATATTTCTAAAATCTAGCGTAGGATAATACTTTTTTATAATGAAAAACGAAATAATATTTTGAGATTTTAATCTTTGTCAACAGGCTTTTTGGTTGCCTGTGTTACTGTTTTCAAAGTAGATTGAGTTTCATGTGAAGGAAAGACGCTATTAATAAATGTGATGTGTTCGTTGATGAATCGTCAAAATATTTTGAGATGATATCATAATTTGTTCAAAATGGACAATATCATATCATCGTGGAGATACGTGAAGGTTCGTTGTCTTTATCATTATATTACAAAACATGGAGTGTTTTCTTGATCGTATGTTGTCGAAGCAAGAAATTGAATTAGAGAAAAATCAATGAGTTAAAGAAAGAGTTGACAGAGAACATCTGTCCCTTTCCTTCCTTCTTGACCCCAATTACCATTTGTTGGGGAAAATTTAAGCCCGATCCCCAGGGAAACGTGTCGAGTCTAGAACACCCATAAAGACGAAGGTCTTTAAGACTCTTTAACAAATGAAATATCATTTTTTGAAAACATATTTCAAACTTATATATCTTCCATCAATTTATACAAACTAATATATTACATGAGATGCACATGTTATAAAATTTTATAATATAACCCCTTTGGTTTTTCCAATGTTAGGATTCTCAACACAGATTGAAATAAACGTTTTGGTCTGGTTTGTGATTCATGAAGAACACAAACCCTAAACCCTAAAATCTGTAATTAGTGAGCCAACACCATTCCTACTTTTATCGACTGTTTACTTGTTACTTGTTTACTCTTTTTTGGAGTGAAATTATGGTAGATTTCAAAGGGAGGAGCCGTGTGGGAGAGATATAGAGGTGTTTGATATGATATTCTTTAATGGCACTGGGATGAATGATCGATCATATTGAGACTTTTTTTGTCAGACGCTTAGTTCAAGAAATCTGCTGCTATTTAAATTGCAAACCAACGATGCATGGAGGAAGCTGCTTTGATCCAGAAGCAATAATTGATCATTCCAACTCACAACCTATGAGTTTATTGTTGCACGTAACTTATAGTGGTATTACAGTGATATTTGGAATGAAAGCCATGGGAGACATTACACTTGTGTCAACTCTTTATGCAACAAGTTTAAATGGAGGATGATGGATAACCCTTGGACCAAAGATTCAAATACTTCAACCTGTTACTACCCATAAGCATGGAGATGGTCAAAGAGGAACCAATATCATTAGCCATGCAATACCCATATGTACTGTGTAATCTAGAAAAAGGCGAGCCATAAAATGGATTGACACAGTTAATTATTTGATTCCATTTCTAAACATAAATCACCTTGTTCTTAGGTACCTCCGCCACTGAATCAAATCCCAAATGAATGCTTTACATTTAGAAATATATAAATCAATCGTGTAATGAATGATAGGCAACTAGAACTTGAGTTTGAGAAGGAAAGGCAGTTTGTGTAACGATGGAAAGCCAACTCCAACGACCATTTCCAGTCTCTAATGACAACTCGGACGAGTACCTTCGCTAGACCATCTACCATCTCAAACGACCAATTCTAGGCTCCAACAACCACCTTGCGGACAACAAACTCTAGTTAACAACTCCAACTACCACCATTGTATGACCAACATCATATGCTTCGACAAACCACCTCTAACTACTTCGACGAAAATCACCTTCAACGATCAATTTCAACAAGCACCTTCGCATGGCCAACTTTGATGACTAACTCTAGGGTTTCGACAACGAATTTTATTGATCATTGTTGATAGAAGAAGAAGAATTCTTTAGTTCTTCTTTGATTTCCCATTTTATTCAACCATAAAAAACAAACAGAAAAAATAATAAAAAAGATTGAAATTTATATTATACACGCGTTTAATTATGGCTTAATATTATTTATGTTAATAGATTGTTATTTAATTTATAGCTAAAACCATCCTCAATCACCTAAGAAATTACACGAACTAACCTCTAAAATACTTTAAACCAAACTATAAAAATGTTTAAATTTTAAAAAGACACCTAAATCCACGAGGTTAAAAGGTGTTCAAAAAACTCGATAATCTGACTAACCCAAACCGTGTTGGGTTGGTTTTTCTTAAAAAAAAATATATTTCATGTTGGGTTATAGAATTTAGTAATTGGGTCAACCCAATCTAACTAAATTTTATTATTATTATTATTATATTGAATGAATTTGAATGTAGATTTAGATTTGACATGGACTTATGTTACATGCATTTGAAGTAAATACTTGGTCTTTAAGTAAAATGTTGGTCGTTACAAATATAAAAATTAGATTTAGATTTAAAATACGAGAGATTTGTTATATTTACAATTTTCTTAAAATATTATTATAAACTTAATTATTATTTTTAAAATTAATGATTGGCCTCCAAATTTATGTTTTCAATTTCTCCGCCAAAAGTATTTCAAATTTAACTTGATTGGATTTTGTTCTAAAAAATAAAATAAAAAGCTTATTGGATTTAAAATCAAATATTGAAATTTAAAAAAATAAAAAATCGAAACAAATTTTCAAAGAGAAATTTGGAGGAAAGGTCAATTGGTAAAGGGAAAAAAGAGCCCAAAACCCACGGAACATCCGCCCTCCCCCTTCTCTTCGGTTCAATCCGCAACTCGAGCAGATCTGCGTCATCGTCAGCTCTCCTCCTACCCGCCAATCGCCTCCTTCTTCCAGTCTCTTCTCCGGCCTGGATCAACCACCAGAAGAACTCCCGCCAGTGACTCCTCCTTTTTGGTAACCCGCGGGTGAAGCGTTTCCGACAGACTCACGTTTGTTTCAGCAGCGTTTTTCCTCTTCCGTCGAGGTTCGGTAAAGACCACTCTTATTCGACTTCAGTTTAGCGCTACCCATTCCCAAGTCCTTTTTCTTTTCTTTTTTTATAAGTTTTTTAGGTTTTAAAGCCCTGATTTAGACGATTTTGAATTCATTTAAAGTGCTATAATTTAGTTTATGACCCTTGGGTATTCTCTGTTTGTAGTTTAGACTCGGTATTCGGATTAAGGTTTAAGGTTGCTTTTGAGTAGATTATTTTTTGAGACTTATAAGGTTTCGAACCATTTTTTCATAAATTATTTCAGAGTCTATCGAATAATTTAGAAGCAATTTAAAACACGTTATTGAATTCTACTTATATATCCTTAATCCTCAATTAACACCCTAATACCATTGCTATCAAAGTTTTCTTGGAAGATTAATTTTCTGTGTGTTTGCCTAAATCTGTTGCCATAACTATATCACTGACCTATTGCTTCTTTCTACTTTGGTTAGGGTTCTCAATAACTTCGACCTTACTCTCAAATATCCCTTCCGTTTTTGCTGAAGATGGCTACTGCATCAGGTACATTTCAAATGCAATAATTTTACCTATAACAAGAAGTGTTGGTAGAATTATGAACATAATCTCACTTTTTTTTTGTCTTGCCCGATTTTTGTATTTTTCTTTTTGTGAGTTGTGCATTGTTGAACCAATGGTGATTTTTTTCTCTCTCTCTCTCTCACTTTTGAAAATTATCTGAGACTTTTCATTTAGTAAATGAGAAAAAGACTAATGCTCAAAATACATTACAATAATTTGCTTCTCCTTTATTATTGCTGAATCCCTTGTTCAGACCTAAAACCTAAAGTGCAATGAGAGAAGGGATTAATCTTGGGTGATGGTGGTTACCCTATTAAGTTAGAACGGAAGAAATCTACCATCCTATTATAAAACATTGTTTTGGTTGTTCTCTTCTTGGCATTGCAGTTGCTTTCAAATCTCGGGAGGATCACCGCAAACAACTGGAATTAGAGGAAGCACGTAAAGCAGGGCTTGCACCAGCTGAGGTTGATGAAGATGGGAAAGAAATCAACCCTCACATTCCTCAATATATGTCCTCTGCACCTTGGTATCTTAATGCTGAGAGACCAGTAAGTTTTTCTCTCTCAAGTCTCACCCTTTTTCTGGATTTTATGTTGGTTGTTCATGATGATTGACCTTCTTTGGATTTTATTGTAGAGTTTAAAACATCAAAGGAAATGGAAATCAGATCCGAATTATACAAAATCCTGGTACGACAGAGGTGCAAAAATACATCAGGCGGACAAGTACAGGAAGGGTGCATGTGAAAAGTAAGTAAGATGGATGTAGGGGACACTGAATTAGGTCTCAATTTGTTATTCAATGTTTTTCTGTGCAAAAAATGCCCATATTTTTGGCTAAAAATTGGGAGATTCTTTTGAACGTGGATGGCTTAGTTTCCCATCAGGGAAACAAAACTATTGCTTTCTCTCTTGCCTGTGTATATAGTACGTTTACATATTGGTGGCACTTTACAATGCTTCTGTATGGTAGTCTCTATTGGAAGAAGGAACTTTTAAAATCACGGTCTATGACTCTATGGTTGTGTAACTTTTGCTGGAAGAATACAGGGGCATACAAAAAACCAGCCCACCAAAACACTCCCACTAAAAGAAGGGGGACCAACTAAGTAAAATGTTGTCGATGGAATAATTACAGAAGTTTTTCGAAATTGAAGCCCAAAGAGACACGTGAAATCTAACCATAGACCAAATCTAACTATGCACCCTCTCCCTACCCCGAAAAACCCGATTGTTCCTCTCACCCTAAATGTCCCAAATAACAGCGCACACCCTGACAAGCTATAAAAAACCCCTTTTGTCTCTTGAAGACAGAAGGAGGAGTAACTCCTTGATCATCGCTCTGACACTCTGTAGAACAGCAAAGCTAACATCGAACTTCTGGAGGAAAGAGCTCCACCCAGCTCGCGCATAATAGTAATCCCAAAAAGGATGATCAAGATCTTCCTCCGACAAAGCATGCAACAAAAAGCCCGACAAGTGAAGTTCTCCTCCTAACAAGCCTATCAACGGTATTAACCCGACTGAGCAAGACTTGCTAGATAAAGAACCTAACTTTCTTAGGAACCTTAGTCCTCCAGACCACATAAAAACTCAACTCCTTAGGGGCATAACTGAACAAGGACTTACATATATAACCCCGACTAGGATTAGGGTTCCAAACACGAACATCCCTTCTCCCCTCCCTAAAAAGGCACCCCTCAAGCAAAGAAAGAAGAGAGGCCACCTTCATCGTTTCCCTATCCGTCAAATTACGACGGAATCCAATAGAAAAAGACACAAGATTCTCAGATCCAACCAAAAGATCCAAAATCATACAATTTTTGGAAGAGGATAAATGATAAAAAAACCAAAAGATCCAAAATCATACAATTGTTGGAAGAGGATAAAGGATAAAAATGCGGAAATAATGAACAAAGGGAATTCTCCCCCACCCATTGATCCTCCGAAAACTATGTGTCCTCACCATCCCCCACAAAGCAATGAGTAGAGCTCGAAAGCAATATCCTTGCAAGGATTTCAGTACGTGCCTTCAACCCCTTTCGTCTTCCAATCAAAGGGATGGGAGCCATGCTTACTCGCAATAATCCTATGCCATAAAGAATCGGGTTCAAGAGAAAAGCACCAGAGCCATTTTGCCAACAAAGCTCTATTTCGGATTCTAAGATTACCAATCTCTAAACCCCCTTGACTCACAGGGTGCCCCACCACTTTCCAACTCACCAAATGGGAACTTGACTTTCGTCCACCCCCTCCCACAAAAAATCTCTCATATACTTTTCAATGCTCTTACACACCGAACTAGGGGCCCTGAAAAGCGACAGGTAATATACTGGGATTCCACTCAGCACGGATCTAATCAAAGTTAATCTTCCAGCTTTTGAGAAGAACTCTTTCTTCCACATCGCCAATCTCTTACGGATTTTCTCACAAATAGGATCCCATAAGGACACATCTCTTGAATTACCCCCAGAGGAAGCCCGAGATAATGAGAAGGGAAGGAACCAACCTCGCAATCAAACACTTCCGCCCACCTTTGTAACCTAGCATGATCCGAATTAATACCAAAAATAGGGTATTATTTTGGGCCATGTGTTTTTTTTGGTGAATTAATGTTAGTTATTTAGAATTTTAGATTTCTCTATTTCTACAGCAGAATAAGAAAGATTTTTTTTACTAAAGATCGAATGTATGATCCTTGTAGTCCACATGTTAGGATATTGTTATGTTGGCCACCTTGAGGCCCTAAATTCAATTATTTTGTAGATGAGTTTGCTCTTTAATTTTTTAGTCCGTGTACAAGGATGAAATTTAAATTTTTCACCCTGTCTCACATGCGGATACATGATCTAACAATGTCATTAAACTTTCATTTGTTACTGTACAAATAGATCTAGGCTAAAATATTCTGGGTTTGGAATCATGATCTTAAAGTTTTGTGATATATGGAAGTTTTCTCTTATTTTAATTTTCCTAATCTATAGTTTATTCTAATTTTCCAATATTGTTTAATTTTGTTTTCTTATGACTTACATGACATATTTGCTTGTCCAGTTGTGGAGCAATGACACATGATTCAAAGTCATGCATGGAAAGGCCCCGAAAGGTAGGAGCCAAATGGACAAACATGCACATAGCACCAGATGAAAAAATAGAGACGTTTGAATTAGATTATGATGGAAAAAGGGATCGTTGGAATGGTTATGATCCAGCAACTTATGCTCGTGTCATTGAGAGGTATGAGGCTAGAGATGAAGCAAGGAGAAAATTTTTGAAAGAACAACAACTTAAGAAATTGGAAGAGAAAAATACCAAGCAGAATGAAGATGATGAAGTTAGTGCTGAAGATGATGATGAAGATGATTTGAAGGTTGATGAGGCAAAGGTAGATGAAAGCAAACAAATGGACTTTGCAAAAGTTGAGAAGCGTGTACGTACGACTGGTGGTGGAAGCACAGGAACTGTAAGGTATGTTATGTAATATTTTACGTTTGTTTATCCTTTTATTCCTTCCTTGCTTAGCTCTTTTCTAGAGCACATGAATGTTTTACTAATTACTTCTTCACATCTTAGGAACTTGCGTATTCGGGAGGATACAGCTAAATATCTTTTAAATCTTGATGTGAATTCTGCTTATTATGATCCCAAAACTCGGTCCATGCGTGAAGATCCTCTTCCTGATGTTGATCCAAATGAGAAATTTTATGAAGTAAGAATCTTAAACAAGCTAATGAAAGTTCTATTTGCTCTCAATTATAACAACATAATACTTATCAGTTCGCATGGATCTAATTTTTTTATCATCTTTGTTAAAATAGGGTGATAACCAATATAGAATCAGCGGGCAAGCTTTGGATTTCAAGCAACTCAATGTGCATGCTTGGGAAGCATTTGACAAAGGTCAAGATATCCATATGCAAGCTGCTCCATCACAAGCTGAACTCCTATATAAGAACTATAAGGTTATCAAAGAAAAGTTGAAGTCACATACGAAGGATGCCATCATGGAGAAGTATGGGAATGCTGCTGCAGAGGAAAACCTGCCTCGAGAACTTTTACTGGGACAGAGTGAGCGGCAAGTTGAATATGATCGTGCTGGCAGAATTGTTAAAGGCCTGGTATTAAATCTATACAAACAGTCCTTTTTTTCCCTCACAGCTACTTCATTGTCATGAAGCATATGTAACTGACTACGAGTAAATATCTGGTTTTGTTTTTGAATAATGTCCTTCCTGTTGCATGTCTACTTTGTTACTTCTGCTGAGATTAATATCTAACTATATTTTATTTTCTGTATCATGCTTCCACACTTTATCAGAGTCAGACATTATATGGAAGCATTGAAAGAAGAGTCAATTTATTTTCCTGTTTTTGTTTGTTATCCGTGCATGTGGAGTGTGAGTCAAATGGATAAGAAAATGCCTGTTGCATTTTTTAAAATAGCATGATTAGTTGTACTCTAATAATGAAGGCATCATGGCACTGTTTATTTATATTCTTTCATGTACAATGTTTTCTGCTTGATAATTCTGAGTATATTAATTTTAGTCATTATGTTGGGATCCAGTGATCCACTTTCAAGAATAAATTCTTCTTGATATTCAAGTTCTTGAAAATACATCTTGTCTATCCATCAATTTATAAAATAAATATGATATCTAAAATTTGTCATTCATTAGATCTATCTAATAGGACTTGCTAATTATGGTTAGCAGTGGCATATTTTGGTGTCTTTTCACTTGTTTTCCGTAACAGTGAGCTAATAGATTCTGATTACAATGCACAACCAAGGTGGTTTACGTTGTAGTTAATGGAGCCATATAACCCAAATCTGGTCCAGCCCTTCAATGAATTTTACCTACGTAAAGCTATTAAAGACCATTACAAGTTATAATAGACAAAGGGTTATAATGCTGTTCATTCAATTTCAAATTAGAAGGTTTGTGATTAGAACTGTCGCTGTTTTTGTATTTCGCGCATCTCATTTTTCTCACTTTTCTTATTTTAATCTTCTTCTCTCTGTTATCTCTGTGCATGTTTAGATGTGTGAGAAAAGCTTGAGGTTTGAAATTACTGATTGATTGTGATTTGCCTTCTAATTCTTTTTCTCTCTTGAAGGAGATGGCTCTTCCTAAAAGTAAATATGAGGAAGACGTTTTCATTAATAATCACACGAGTGTTTGGGGATCATGGTGGAAGGATCATCAGTGGGGCTATAAATGTTGTAAGCAAACCATCCGAAACAGTTATTGCACTGGGGCTGCTGGAATTGAGGCTGCTGAGGCATCAGCAGACTTAATGAAGTCTAATATAGCTCGTAAAGCAACTACTGAAGGTTAGTACTTAGAAACCTGAATTAGTTTTTGGAAAAATGAACCTAAAATACCTTCCTAAATATGGTATTCTAGGTACATAACACTAAATATATATATGTATTGAAAAATGCAATTCTTTTCTTTACGAATGTAACCGTGGATTAGCTATCATATGCTTGCTACTTTCATGTATGAAGTTCATTGAAATCCTGAATGGTTTTTTGACAACACAACAGATACACCAGCCCCAACGGAAGAGAAAAAGCTGGCTACTTGGGGAAGTGAAGTACCGGATGATCTCGTCCTTGACCACAAGAAGCTTACCGAATCTCTCAAGAAGGTATGAACATTTAATCGCCCATCCCTGCAGTAATAGCTCATGTTACCATCAAGTTTAAAATCTTGGTTTTCTCATACTCATTTGTTTCTTACACGAGATATTTTTGTTTCGGTAGGAGGATGAAAGAAGAAAGGAGGAGAAAGATGAAAGAAAACGTAAATATAATGTCAGATGGAACGATGAGGTATTTAATTTTCTCTCGTTTTAATCAATAGGGGTTCCGATGCTTAGTTTGAGTTATGTGTTATATTTATATGCTTAGTTTGAGTTATGTGTTATATTTATTCTTTGTTTGGCTCAAAATAATGCAATATGCCCTTGTGCAGGTAACTGCGGAGGACATGGAGGCGTATAGGATGAAGAAGGTACATCATGATGATCCCATGAAAGATTTTCTCAACTAATCTACCAAGATCGATGTATTGTAATATATGTCCTTGATGGGGAATGAATGATCCAATGAGATACAAAAGGGAACTCAATTTTAGTGTATACAAAAAGTTTTTCCAATTTGTAACAAAGTGAACCAAGTTAAGTTAGTAATAAATGTTTCAATGAAAAAAGTTGTCTACAAAACTTCGCTTTGAGGATCTAAGATTGCCTTCAAATATTATGGACTTCTGTTTATGCCACATTCTACACACTATCTTAGTTCTTATATTTTCGATGTGGTTTGACCGAACTGGTTACCAGCTTTGGTTCTAACTAAATATATCTAGGTGAATATAAAACATAAGTGGTCACTACTTTTAAAGTTTAAAGAGACAATAACGTTGAAAATAACTTATTAACCAAATAAAAACCGAAGAAAAATAAAAAGCAAATAAACATAGCTCAGTCGATATAGTGCTTCTACTATCGAGTCAATTTAGCTCTATAATTGAAAGTAATTGAAAGTAGAATATTTAAACATAA
>JBBPDJ010000019.1:13380979-13401987 GCA_037974625.1 Cucumis cinereus
GTTGTTGGGTCCACTAGGTGACCGTTAACTTCCCCTAATGACTTGTACTTTACGACACACAGTCAGGTGGTTGAGTAAGGACAGACATGTCGGAACAAATCGCCACACAGGCCTTTTAATCGACCCTGTCAGAGCAAATCGTCACACAGGCTTGCTATCAGAACGGATATATCGGAACAATTCGTCACATAGGCTTGTAACCGACCTTCATAAACAAATTCGCCACACAGGTTTGTTAACTGGCCTTGTTAGAGCAAATCGCCACACAGGCTTGCTATCTGACTCATCGTTCTACCACCAAGCACAAAAATCATTAGGTAAAGTTAACAGAAATCATATCCAACAATGTCCACAATTTAAAATGTAAAGCAGTTGCATCCATAACCCTATTCCACATGGTACAGTTAACATGCTTTACAAATTCCAATAGTATGAAAGAGCATGCATAAACACCACACAATTAATCATACAAATACCCAATCATCATACCACAGTATAACCAAAGAATCCAATCACCATATAACCAACATCACAACCATGATGCACAGTGTTATGTTTAAGATGTCCCATAACATCCCTAAAACATAACCACATACAGTTCAACGATAGCAGAGAGATTTTACAAAACAAGCAATCCAATCCATCTTCCACACCTTATGCACCTAAGGTGTGGATTCAGTAGAAACCATCCCTTACACATCTAATTTTAATTAATAATTTTCCATAAAAATTATTAATTAAAATAACTCAAACTCGTTACCTAATCAGTCGATTCATTTATCACATAATCCCACAACTCAGATGTCACATAAATAATTTAATAAATATCCTTATCACTTATCGAGGAACCAGTAGTAAGTCCCTTACCTCAAAGTGTCAATAATACTTTTGCTTGAGTTTCTCCCTCAAATTGATCTTATACATAAAACATTTAATTAATAATTTTTCCATAAAAATTATTAATTAATTTTAACTTTAATCCTTCAATATTCATTCTTAAACTTACCAATTGGTCGTCGAAATCTCCAATCTAATTCGTAGCAATCTAATTCGTAGAGAGAACCCTACGAATTAATTCCAAATGATTGCTCCAAATAAAATCTATGCATAACAATTCAATTAACAATTTTTCCATAAAAATTATTAATCAAATTTACCCTTCAAACTAGTTATTTAATCTTACCGATTCGTTGTCGACACTCCAATTAATTCGTAGGTGAAATCGTACGAATTAATTCTAGCCATAGCTTCAAAAGAACCTTCAATTAACCAAGAATAATTCTCAAATTAATTCTCAATTAACTTTATTGAGTATCCAAAAATCCAAAATAAATACACAATATTTTACCCATATAACTAACGGCGGTGACCGTGAACAACAACGAACAAATCAAATCTGGAAGATTAAACGACATCGACGAACGGAGAAGCGTAACGGTTGAGTGGAGCATATGCCGGAAACCGGCAGAAAAAAATACAAAGAGGTGTGCAGCGGCTAGAGAAGAAGAGGAAGAGGAAGAGGACAATTGAATTTTTTTTTAACCTTTCCAATACACCCCTTAATTAATAAATATTATTATTTATTAATAAATAATAATAACCTTTTATTATTATTATTATTATTATTATCTTTTCCAAATTCTTACCAAATCAAATATTTTTTTTCAAATGAAATTAGATCTTCTCTTTCTTTTCACCGATTATCTTTTTGACCAAATTAATTAAATATATACCCATATATATATTTAATTTCTTAACCAAAATAATTAACATCCCAAAACAAATTAGATCTCAAAATAAATCCAACTTATTAAAATCAAACTAAAATTATCTCAAATTTTTGGGATGTTACATAATTGTTTTGTTTGGTTTTGGTTTTGGTGCATTTTTTTTTTAATTTTTGGATAGCAATCGATATTAGTTTAAAGTATTAGATTGTAATCAAAGAATAATCAAATGACAATCAATATCATTGATTGCTATCTGATTGTTGTAATCAAATAATAATTAGTATCATTGACAAATTGACAATCATTATCATATAGCAATTCGTATCATTAACAACCAATATTTGATCATAATTAGACAATAATCAGTAGCAATTGGTATGATTAGAATAATCAATATCAAATAGCAATCAAACAACCATCAAATATCAAATCAATATAATATAACAATTAACAACGCAATCAGTATCAAATAGTAATAATTCAGTAATTAGACAACAATCAAGGTAATAATCAGTATCATTGACAATTTAAAACATGTAAATTGTTTAAGCAAATGAGAAATTAAAGCGCAAATGAATTACTTAAGCATAGAGAATCAAACATATATGACTATATGATTGGCACCTTATCTCTATTTGATTGTTATGTGATTATCATATGATTGATATTTGATTGTAATGTGATTACCATGAGATACGTGTAACATAAAGTATATGACCACATTGTTCAATATATAATCAATCAAAAACATTTAATCAAACATCAACAGCTACAAATTTACAAAACCTTTACAAGCCTTTTATTCAATATAATATAGTAAATAGACAACAACGGATAGCAATCATTATTATTGATAATCAGATAACAATCAATATCAAATAACAACAATTAGATAGCTAACTAATAACATTATATAGCAATAAAATACCAATCAGTATCATAGAGAAGTTTTAGGTTTTGTATATTAATGCTCAACGTCTATTATTTCACATATGAAGGAATATACATACATGTTATAGCAGGGTTACATAACAATTGCCCCTCCCCCCGCCCCCCAAACGAAGGGGTCTGGCAATGGCACTAAGTTTGTGTCTCATTTCACATAATTTTAACTCAGATAGATTATTTGTGAGACCGTCGGCAATTTGGTTCCCAGTTGGTAGCTATCTCACATCCAATTCCTTTGCAATTGCTTTATCCCTTATGAAATGGAAGTCTGACTTTTACAGAATACAAAAAAACTCCAGAGAGAATGTTGGCGGCTATTTTCTTCACATTACAAATATGGGTACACAACCCTACTTTATACAGATCCCTAATTAGGGTAATAGAGATAATAAATAATAAATGAAATAAGACTTTACAAGTGGCAAGGAAAAAGGTAAAATTACAGTGGACAAGTAAAAGATTAAAAATTATTCTTGAGCCTCCTTTATATCCTTCTTCCCATTTGAGTTATCCACGGCAATATTCTCTCTATCATCCCCCCCTCAAACTCGTGGGGAGTTCAAGAACCCCTAGTTTCTTACGTAAACATAGGAATTGAGAGTGAGTCAAAGGTTTCGTTAAACAGTCTGCTAGTTGATCGAAGGAGGGAACATACCGAACTTCCAAGTTACCTTTAATAACTTGATCTCTGACAAAGTGAACATCGATCTCAATATGTTTTGTACGAGCATGAAAAATTGGATTGACAGCCAATGCCTTAGCACTGATATTGTCACACCACAAAATCGGTTTACTTGTTGGGGGTGAACGAAGCTCAGTTAACAGTTGTTTGAGCCACATAATTTTTGACGTCGCATGAGCAAGAGCTCGATATTCAGATTCTGTACTAGAGCGGACAACAATTGGTTGTTTCTTAGAAGACTATGACACAAAATTATCACCTATAAACATGCAGTAAGCTGCCACAGATTTACGATCGTCAATGTTAGATGCCCAATCAGCATCAGAGAAGGCAGTGAGATCAAGATTGGAGCTGCGTTGAAATAAGAGTCCAAAGTGACGTGTTCCACTAACATACCGAAGAACACGTTTGGCAGCTTTCCAATGAACATCAGTTGGAGCTCTCAAAAACTGACTTAAATGATTAACAATGTATGCGATATCGGGTCGCGTGTGTGTGAGATATTGAACAGCACCAATGGTACTGCGATAAATAAAAGGATCAGACAAGGGCTGACCATCACAAAGAGATAGATGTTGACAAACAACACATGGAGACACAGCTGGCTTCAATTCAGACAATCCTAACTTATGAAGCAAATCTTCAACATATTTGGACTGATGCAGTACAAAACCAGATCCATAATATTGAACCTGAATGCCAAGAAAGTAACTCAGCGTACCCAAATCTTAAGTGCAAATGTGGTGTCAAACGAGCAAATCAAACAAGATATGAGAGTAGAATTATTTCCAGTAACAATAACATCATCCAAATAAACCAATAACAATATAATCGATGTACCAGAGTGATAAATAAACAAAGATGTATCTGATTTTGAGTGATGAAATCCCCAGTTTAGCAGCACAGTACATAGGGTAGTATTCCAGGCTCTAGGAGCTTGTTTCAAACCATAAATTGCTTTATTCAGCTTGCAAACATAGTTAGGAAAACAAGAATCAACATACCTGAAAGGTTGCTGCATGTACACATCTTCATTAAGCTTTCCATTAAGAAAAGCATTATTGAAGTCCAACTGTCGAATGTTCCACCCTCGAGTTACTGCAATACTAAGCACAACACGAATGGTCGTAGCCTTGACAACAAGACTAAACGTTTCAAAGAAATCAATTTCAGGATACTGATGAAAGCCCTTGGCCACTAACCTTGCCTTATACCGCTGAAGGGATCCATCCGGATTCTTTTTCAATCGAAAGACCCATTTATTCCCAAGAATATTCATTGAGGAAGTGGGTGGAACAAGCTGCCAAGTATTGTTTCACGAAGAGCCTTAAACTCAATGTCCATGGCATTTTTCCACTGAGGTGTATTAAGAGCTTCCCGTACACGAGTAGGTTCAGTAATGGACCAATCAACCTTTGTAGTAGTGAGCCAAGCTTTCGGCTTAAATATGCTAGATTTTCCTCGAGTAATCATCGTATGAGTAGGTTGGAAACTAGGAGGTTGTGAGGAGACAACAAGTAGGAGATTGGCAAGGCCAAGATCAGAGGATGGAGCAATAGAGGAGACAGGAGATGGTTCACTGCAAGGCACAACAAGAGGTGTAGTGGTGGAAGAAGAAGCTGGAGTGATAGGACTGACACTAGGTGAAACATCAGCTGATTTTAAGAAGGATGGAGAGGGATTGATAGTCATGGGTGATGTGTGAGGCTGAGGAAGAGACACCAGAGAGGGAGGTGGAACAGACACGGGACGAATGGGATGCGAGATACTAGTGGTAGGACGTGTATACGAAAATTTTTGAATAATTGGGCCATAAACCGAATGGAAAGAGGAGGAACCTGAAGACAATCAAGGCACCGAGCTAGACAAGCCATCCTGAAAGCCAGTGGAAAAAGGAAAATTATTCTCATTAAACTTGACGTTACGAGAAATATAGATTTTACCAGCATTGTTCATACATCGGTGACCCTTATGCACAACACTTGGTCCCAAATAAACACATTTTTCTGAATGAAACTCAAATTTGTGACGCTGATAGGGTCGAAGGCATGGAAAGCAAGCACAACCAAACACACGAAGATTAGTAACATCAAGAACTTTATTATGCATTAACTGGAGTGGAGACTTACCACCAAGAGTTGAAGTAGGAAGTCCATTAATAAGCAAAACTGCATTAAGAAATTCATCCCACCAAAAATGCAAGGGCATGGATGCTTGAGCCAACAATGTAAGATCCATTTCAACCACATGACGATGCTTTCTTTCAGCACGACCATTCTGAGCAGAAGTATATGGACAAGAATACCGAGAAACAACACCAAGTGAATTACACAGCTGATGCACTTTCACATATTCACCACCATTATCTGACTGTAGAGCTTTGATATGTGAATGGAATTGAGTTTTCAGCAGCTGCAAAAAATGGCGAAAGGCTGCTAGTGTATCTGACTTTTGTTTGAGCGGATAAATCCATAAGAACCTGTTGTAATCATCCAAAAAGAAAACATAATATCTATAGCCATTTGATGAAGTAATAGGAGCCGATCCCCAAATATCAGTGTGGATTAAATCAAACTTATTTTCAGCACGAGAATAAGAGACAGGGAATGGTAGAGCATGAGATTTACCAAGCTGACAAGATTCACAAAACAAAGCATTTTCATTAGATTTAACTTTTTGATTACACTCAGCAAGTATAGTTTGTAAAACTTTGGTCGAAGGATGACCCAAATGCCTATGCCACACTACCTGAGACTTAACAACATTTCTAATTCCAGTATTGGATAAAATAAACGCAGCTGAGCCATTATTTTTGTACACCGGTAGACATGAACTATTCACCCCTTTTCCAAAAACATGAAGAGGTCGAACCACTGCACCATCTAACAAATAAAGCCCATCTTTAAGAGTGACGTTCACCAGAGTTCTGCTCGTAGCCTTGTCCTTAATAACACAAGAATCACCATGAAATGCAATTAACACAACATTGTCTTGAGCAAGTTAGAAACACTAACTAAGTTTTTAGCAATTTGAGGCACACACAGTACTTTTTGTAAGCTAAGATTGCAAGAACCAGCAGTCAAGCAAGAATTACCAATAGAGGAAATAGGTAACTGTTCACCATTTCCAACAGTAACCGAAGCATTACCTGTATAGGCAGTGGGATTTGCTAAATGTGTGTAGTCAGACGTTACATGATGTAGCTCCGTTGTCTGCATACCAATTAAAATCACCAACAGTTTCAGGTGTTGCAGCAAATGGATTAGATTGACGTGTAGCCACAAAAGCATTCGGACCATTTCCAGCAGGGAATTGGCCATTTTCATGTTCATTTGTTCCCCTAAATTGGGACTGATTAGGAATAAACTCCTTATTATGCCTTTGATAACAAACATCAGCTGAATGACCATACTTAGTACAAATCTGACATGTTGGTTTATTTCCTCTTCCACGACCACGTCCTCTATTGTTACCTCCACCCCTAAAGGTAGAATTTTCTGGTGAACCATTTTGATTATGACGACCACCACTTTGATGATTTCCTTGACCAGGAGAAGGTGGAGTTGAGGAATTGCGATTAAAGGCAACATTAACAGAAGCTTGTTGAGAGAAGGACGTCGCAGCCTTGGAAGTGTTTTGATGTTCAAGTCGTTTTTCAAACGATAAGAGCTCAGATTGCATATCAAGCCACGAAATGTCCGGCTTACTTTGAATGACAACTACTACTGGATTGTATTCTTCATCAAGTCCAAGAAGAACTTGAGATACAAGATTTCTGGGCGTAACAGGACTACCAGCCTGTGCAAGATTATCAGAGTGTAATTTCATGAGCTTAAGATATTCAGCCATGGATAAATTATCTTTCCTTGTTTGTTGGAAAACCTGCCTGAGATAGTCTTCCTCAGCTCGAGATTGAACACCAACCAGAGCATGAACAGCCTCCCACAGACTTTTGGCATTATCAAAGCCCATCAGTTGGACAGCAACTTCAGGTGACATTGAGTTATATAGCCAACCTAGTAGAAACTGGTCAACAGAGACCCACGCTTCATATTGTGGGTTCACAGCTCTCTCAACAGAGGAGCTTGATGTTGCGCCCAATTGATCCGATGCTTCCACCGTAGCACTAAAAGGAGAAGCTGAAACAGTGGGGAGGGCAATAAACATGGGAGGACATGTTTTTGTACTTGTTAAATGTCCTTCTAGGTTGTAGCCTTTAACGATGGGAAGTGCCAACATCTTCCATAGCATGAAATTTCCACGCTCCAACTTTGTGTTTGTGACTTGATTGAGTAATTGGTTGAGCGGTGGAGTGCTAAATCTCAAACCATTGGAACCCATAGGGAAATCTACAGAAAGAGTGGCGTTAGCCATAAGAAGCTCTGATACCAAGTTTGAATTTTACAGAATACAAAAAAACTCCATAGAGAATGTTGGCAGCTATTTTCTTCACATTACAAATATGGGTACACAACCCTACTTTATACAGATCCCTAATTAGGGTAATAGAGATAATAAATAATAAATGAAATAAGACTTTACAAGTGGACCAATAGAAAGCAAGGAAAAAGGTAAAATTACAGTGGACAAGTAAAAGATTAAAAATTATTCTGAAGCCTCCTTTATATCATTCTTCCCGTTTGAGTTATCCACGACAATATTCTCTCTATCAATGGAGATCAATTTCAACATGTTTACATCATGAATGCAACACAGGATTAGCAGCAAGGGATATGGCGTTTGTATTGTCACACCATACAATCGAAGTTGTAAAAGGACAAAAATGGATTTCAGTAAGAGATTCAATCCAACTTAACTCTGCAGCTGTTTGTGCTATAGCTTGATACTCTGCTTTAGTGCTCGATCGAGCTACAACTAGTTGCTTCCGGAATGATCAAGATATCAATAACCCACCAAAGTACACACAATCAGCTAAGATTCATATTCTATCATCAGGACTACATGCCCAATCAGCATCAGAAAATGTTGTCAAAGGTAGATTCTTCGAACCCCTTATATGTAATCTATAGTCTTTTGTCCCTTGAACATATCTCAATACTCTTTTGATTGCTTTCCAGTTAGTATGAGATGGATTTTGCATAAATTGACTGAGTTTATTGACGATGAATGATATATCTGGTCTTGTATGTTTTGGGTATGAATTTGATGTATGCCCTAGTTTGTGTTTTCATTTTTGTCATTGGAACTCAACATTTGTATATCACAACTAGGGTTTTATTCCAAATGGGAGTATGTTCAGTCTATGTTCTAAAACTCGTGGTTTGTAAGTATTAAAACATTCTTTTTTATTCAATAAAGTTGTTGTTGAGGTATTGTTCATTGAATACGTGATTTGTACTTTATAATTCCAAATTCAATAAACTAAGATTCTTTGACTATAATATGAACACTTGAACTTTATTTAGTGATGTTGTTTGTTTGTGGTTCATACTTTGTTATATCGTAAGTTTGTCATTAAGGTTCTAATTATGCAACTGTATCGAGGCAACAAGACTATAAATATGCGATAAAAGGGGTAATCAACATGATCTTAGTTCGTTGCTTAAACCTAATGATGTGTCTATTGAGTACAAGTTTTCCTCTCTCTTGTCCAAGTGTAAACGAAAAGAGAGATTTCATCTTTCTTGAGAATCTATTTGTAATTGATATTAATTTCAATATTTAATTGAATTCCTATCTTGATTTTGTATGAGTTTTTATTTTAATGACTTGATCAATCATGAGAGCATGAATCCTTGTTTAATTTCTAATGACGCTAAGCATAATCTTTGAATCAAGATTGAAAATTGGTGATTCTTGAATTGATTTCAAGTATGTAACAATGTTGAAACCTAAGAACTTAAAGAAAACTTAAAGAATGCATGGAAAGTGCTAAGATGAAAATGCATTTAATAAGTTTTGTCTGAATATTGATGCAAATCTTGTTCGTTATATGAGGTTAATTAGTTTCTTGAACTAATTAGTTGTTGATTGATTTTTGTTGCAATATTGTAATTCATTCAATGATAGAAAGATTGACTAAAAATACTCATTCCCCCTTTACTATTGATTAGGAGAAATATTTATCTTTTGTGCCCAATTTTATAATAATACAAAAAGATTTACTTGCTTTTCTTGCATTCTTTCCAGGATTTCACAAAATCCCCTTTTCCAATTTAGAATTCTCCATTTCTTGACTAAGATTTGATTATCTAAATAAAATTTCTTTGGGTTCGACCTTGAACTTCCTCTTTACTACCTTTTTGTTAGTTTCTTGATTATAAAGCTTGGGTTTACAAATAAACTTTGTTGGTTGTGATTTGAGTAAATCTTTAATCATTTTCCTTTCTAACGCCGTCTTGCTCTTGTCCTTCCAACAATAAGTTAGTTAGGCTTGCAATTCATTGTCTATGATGAATCGTATTTTGCCCTATCAACCTAGAGAGAAACTGTGGTAAGTGTTTGGTTAAACGGTGGAAGTTAAGCGTTCATCCTAGCATTGTCGTAGAACTTAATGTGGGGTAGATAGCATGTTTAGTGAGGGTTCGACTTTGCATGTTAGCTAACTTGATACTTAGGACCATTGATCGGGATTTTGATTAATTGGACTAGGCATACACAACGTATTTAAGTCACAAGTGATAATTCGATGATCATAATGACATTTAATAACTCCATTCCTCTAAGCTAAGATATATTGGTTATTTACGCATCTATCTTTACTTTTTCGCAATTTACTTTCATGCAATTTTGTTTTCCTCTCAACAAAACCTAAACCCTGGTTTTTACTGCTTTTCAAAGATCGATTTAACATTAAGAGATTCTTCCTTAAGCTCTTTGTGGTTCGATCCCGCTCTTGCT
Source organism: Cucumis cinereus (assembly GCA_037974625.1). Lineage (NCBI taxonomy): Eukaryota > Viridiplantae > Streptophyta > Magnoliopsida > Cucurbitales > Cucurbitaceae > Cucumis > Cucumis cinereus. Next base: position 13,391,201 of record JBBPDJ010000019.1, read on the forward strand.
AATGACAATACTTGTTAGTTGAAATTCTTGATCGGTGAATATAAATTTTATTTGATTATTAAAGGATTGCAAGCGACAGTAAAAATCGCTCTGTCAGCCACCATATCTTCATCATCGAATACTGGTGGTGCAACTGATTCAGTATCAGGGTCAATATATTGAATTGGGTCTTCAAACTGACTAAAGGGTTAGGGTTGTGCATTCAAGTTTATATCCAATCCTACTCTACCCACATTGGGTTGTGCATTAGATTTGGAAGAGACATTGTGATTGAAAACATAATGTTCATTGCTTGTTTGTTAGGAGTAGGGAATGCCATAAATTTTACTAATCATGATGGTGTTAGATTAGGGTATCTATATATCATCTCCAATGTTTTCACTCATATTTAAACCAAGTGACAACCCTACAATTTCAGTGAATTGTTCAAACACAATTCCACTGATCACATTTATCCTAAACTTTCACATGGTGGTTGGTCATAATCAACTCCATCAATATCATCAATCATTTGGCCATTTGTAAACAACATAAATCTCACATTTTTATCTGTCATTTTCTAAATAAATAAAAAAAAAAGACAGAAAATATATACTATTAATTATGTATCTAGTATTATAAAAATCACAAAACATTCACTAAAATCAAGTTTTGTATTCAATTTGTACCCTAATCTAATTTTGTATTAAAAACAAACAAAACAAAAAAGACCACTAATCTTTTTAATTTAAAAAATTAATACTAATCAAATCTTATATTATAAAAATTATATATAAAAGTAAAATCACTCAAATTGTACCCTAATATAATTTTATATTAAAAAAGGGGACATTGCAAGATCGTAAAAACATTTGCAAAAATTAGGCCCATGACTCAAAGGTTTGTTTTTTGTTTTTGTTTTTGCAAAAATAGCAAAAATGGGTCTCAACACAATTTAAAAGAGAAATCGAAATTGAAAAGTCTAAAAATACCCTTATTAATTGGGGCGTAAGATAAATAGCAAATATTTAATTTTCGTTTGGAGAAATAGCAAAAATAAAAATTAATTATATAAATGAAAAAATCAAAATAAATAATAAAAATGGACTAAAAAACATGCCAATAATACTCCTATCTAAACTAAAAACCCAATAACCAAAATCTCACCAAATATACTATAGTTAAAAGGTAACATACCTGTCATACATCAAATCAAAATCTTCTTCACTTCTTCTATGCAAGTTTAAAATTCATAACCTCTTCTTCTTCCACCTCTTCATCTCTTCAAAATTGACCTCTTCTCTGTGCTCCTTAAATGTTGATCACCCATGATCACCCACTATGCTTTGTCTCTTCTTGCTTCGACTAAAGGTCACAACCGCACGCTAAAACTTTTCACTCCAATTGAAGATCACGGTTGTATTCGCATCGCTTTGACTTTCCTATTCGTCATCACCGTATCGACGATACGCTTCCGTCTCCTTACTCCGACTAAAGGTCATCGCCATACGCTAAAACTTTCCTCTCCAACGGAAGGTCACGACTGTACACACATCGCTTCGACTGTCTTCTTCGTCATCACCGTATTAATCATCCGCTTTGAATCCATAATTTCACAGGTTCACATCCTACTGTGCTAAAGTTAGGGATTTTTTCAAAACAATATCTAGAAAAAACGAAATATTCAGTATTTTCTTAAATTTAATTAATCAAATAATAAAACAAATAATATAAATTAAATCTTCAAAATGAAAAATAAAATATAAATTTTTAGGTTAGTTGTTTTTTTATATATATTTTAAGAAAAAATAAAATCTGTAATTTACTTTATAAAAATAAAATATAAATTAAATCAAATTCGGTTAAATCAAATCAAAACTAACAAAATAAAATATGGTCAATGGTTAATGAGATATTTTTTGTAACAAACTAATATAATATTTTTCGTAACAAATCATTCTAATATTTTTGTAACAAACCAATTTATTAATATAATAAAGATATAAATTAAATCAAATTCGGTTAAATCAAATCAAAACTAACAAAATAAAATATGACCAATGGTTAATGAGACATTTTTGTAACAAACTAATCTAATATTTTCGTAACAAAATATTCCAATATTTTCGTAACAAACCAATTTATTAATATAATAAAGATATCAAATTAAATCAAATTCAGTTAAACCAAATCAAAACTAATAAAATATGACCCATTAATAATAAAAATTAGAGCAAATCTTTGCATATTTTTCTCAATTTAGTTGGATTGCAAACCAAAAAGAAACCATTTATTTCATGCCGATACCAAATACTCTGTATATGAATAAAATACAAAACTCTGAATATGAATAAAATACAGAGTGTTGGAAAAGTCGTATCTTTCACTATATCAAAGACAAAATCAGAGTATTGGGAAAGTCGTATCATTCACTATATCAAAGACAAAATCGACATATTGAAAATACCATGCATGTACGCTTGAAAATTTATTTCATGACTCAATTCCAAATACTTTGTATATGAATAAAATACATAGTGTTGGAAAAATCGTATATTTCACTATATCAAGGACAAAATCGACATACTGAAAATATTAAGCATGTGTCATGCACCTGATTTGCCATAAATCTTATTGTGCACATTTTTTGCCAAAAATCAAAGTGACCCCCCGTTTTTTGTCATTTACTCTAATTCCCCTGATTAATTCATGGACTTGCGCATGAAATTTGATGGCTATTTGATTGTCATCTAATTATCTTCTACTCTTTGTTTTTTTAATTTTAGTTAACCTTGTGAGATAGTCATTTGATTACCTTCTACCTTTTTCTTTTCATCTTTAGTTAGCCTTTTGAGATAGACATTTGATTACCTTCTAATTATCATTTGATTACCTTCTATTTTTTTAATTTCAGTTAGCCTTCTGAGACAGTCATTTGATTATCCTTCGATTGTCATCTGATTACTTTTTTTTTATCATAGTAATTTTTCATATTGTTTGATTGCTTTCTAATTGCCAACTAATTAGCTTTTATTCTTCAACACGTCTAATTGTCATTTGATATTGATTGTTATCTAATTGATATCGTATATTTATTTGTTATTTGATAGTTGTTTTGTTGAAGATAACTTGTAAAAATACAAGTTATAGTAGCCTTTTATTTAAAATAATGGAGAATAATTGAGAGTAAAGTGAGATAACAAGTAATCAATTCAAAGAAAATGGTAAGTTACACGATCTACAAGTTACAATAGCTAAAACGCCTTTTTATCATTGATTTCTCATGTTTTGAATGCCACGTTGTAGAAAAAGAAGAAGAACGCGAAAAAAAAGTAGTGAGACGATACAACTTAAATACAATTTGACTCGCTTAACCAACTATGCGGTGAAAAAGCACAACGCGATGAAGAATCACTACGAGACAAACGAGTTGGTGAGAATGTCATCAAAGATGTCGATAGACAATCAGAATGATGCACGGAAGATGTGCGACGAGGTAAAATTTATTGTACTTATAAAATCCCATGTGAAGATGCTGCCTCAACGCCTATAAATAGAACTCAAAACCTTCAATTTTACACACAAACTTTTAGTGAGATATAATCTTTCTGAAGCTCTGCGCTATCCGCCATTGCCATTTCCTTTCCTCTCTTCTCTCTTTGACGTCCTAGGTGAGAACTTAGTGCTTCCTTGAGATTGAAGATGGAGTACCCTTATCCCATTCCACTAACTTGCTTAGAGCAGACACCCATGAAGCCAAGGAATGCAAATGATTGAATTTCGCGACTTGACTCAGCTTTCTTTCTTTTTATTTTTATTTTTTGTTTCAATTTTGTTTTTTTTTAGGAATTTGATGGTCGAGAGACCTAAAATTTTTATTATGAATGCAATTACAATTCATAATCATTCTTCCATCTCTTTATCTTTTTCCTTTTTAAGTTATCTATATTATGATTGAAATGAAAAAATGAAGAAACTCTTTGAAAAGTATTTATGAATGTAAATCTTGTTTAATCAGAGATATAATCAATGCATTATTCTATTCGAGAAAATTAATTAAGTATGGGTAGTTAACTGTTCAAGAGAGCAAGTAATTGAGACTTCATTAAACAAGTGAATAAATGATTTTGGAGATAAAATCAGTTTTGTGGTATGAATCTTATCATAGATATCAGAAATGCGAGTGCGTGTGGGGTTTAGGTGCCGAGAGGTTGTTTGTCTTAAATAAAGGTTGAAACATGAATATCATGTTTATATTTACTTAGATAAAAATCAAGTATTCTAACCTCAACATTTATATTCTGAAAGGTGAATTTATGTGGCGAAAGCCGAAAGCATTGAGAGGTTGCTTGCCATAAATTGAAGTTAAAATATGAGATTCGTATCGCTTCAAGGGAATCATGAACCTTCTCAATTCGCGTCATTTTATAGACAAACTTTTCCTTTGCTTATTCTTATGTCTATACTAAGTTAAAGTTAGTTCATCATCATTCACACTCATCCACTTCCATGTCATTCATTGCATTCCACCTCTTAATGTAAATAATAGATATAGTTCAGATAAATTGGATAATGTGAATATCATCAACATTGTATAGATACCGCATAAGATAAAAACGAAACGTTATAACTCAATTATCATAAAATCCATGTTTTCGACCCTGACTTACCCAAGAAACCTCAATTTTCGTTTATACTTGGACGAGAAGGAGGAAAACTTGTATGCATCTTTTATCGCATAGTGTAATCTCACCGCCTAGACTAAGTTGCATATTTAGAGTCTAAGATGATATAAAACCCAAGAGTTATCAGATGCATAAAGCTTTCATGTCGCATAATTCTATGCCTTTACATATTGTGATTAAAAATAGCCTTACAATTGTTGTTTGATTGCTATTTGATATAGATCGTATATATATTTATTCATTTCCTTAACTTCACGTGAATTTAATTTATTTCTTTTCCCAACACCGAATATCAATTAACAATTCTCAAAGTTTGACTTGAAAAATTAGGCTTTTTAAATACCTGTTCGATGTGTAGATCTGTATGGTATGCGATGGTAATCTAATGAAAATGCAATGAAGTGACTGCAAGTATAATTTTTCTAACATTGTCCAAGTATAAACAAGACTAGATACCTGATAAGTCCAGGGTCGAACACAAGGATTTCGTGATTACAATAGTGAGTGGATCAGTGGTCTTTTGAAAAACAATAAGCAAATAGAGCAATGATTGAGTGAATTTAATACTAAACTAATCTAATTTGCCCAGTTGTGATACGGTGGATGGTTGTGCGTTAGCTAACCTTAAAGCGATGCAAGTATTGTGTTAAGTGAATAATGCGGTAGACAGGGTTAAAGTCATCCTAATCTATTCATAAACATGGTGCCACAAATATTCTATTTCTAGATATAAATGATGCACTGACAATGCGATAGGTTTATTCTTATTTCTAAGTTACTTTCTCTCTTTGTTCATCGTGGTCTAAGTTACTTACTCTTTCTAGCAGTTCACCTTTGCTCTAAACATACTCTTTCGATGTGTTCATGTATATAGCTTGCTAAAGATTAAACAAAATGAACATTACCATATTTACCTGCAGATTAATTTCTAACTCTCGACCCCATTAGTGACTTTAGCTACTCATAAGACTTAAAGAAACTAAAGACATGGAAATGAATGCAAAACAGGTGCTCATATTCATAAATCAAATGTTTACACAGATTGAATAAGGAAATACAAACACAAAGAATGCAAAAGAATAACACAACACTAAAGAGACTCTGAATCATAATTTCTTGTTCTTCGAGAGTGATTGAATGATTGCAAAGCTTCTTGATCTTATGGGATGGATGGATGAAGAAAGGAATCTAGGCAGAGGATGTATAATTCTGGAAAAAGTGATGATCATGTCTGAATTGACTAACTTGTCTTATGATATTTAAGTGTGGTATATTTAAATACCTCAGATAGTCGTCGCCCACTATGCATGTTCTGTGTTTCTCGGCATCGATTTTTGTGTGTAGTGAGGCTTGGACAATTTCCAAAAGTCTCGCACCGCATAGGATCTTCAGCACATATGTAGCTCTCAATGCCTCCTTGAACACTCGACTTATGCGTCAAGAGATGAATTTCACTTAGCATTGCTTTTGATTTAGGCGTTGAGGCATCTACTTTATTTTTGCTTTCAACCCTACGATGAACAATACCACGCGATCAAAGAATTCAAAGAATACAATTTTGTAAACATTGAACGCATATCATGCACAAAGTATAAAATACAAGTATAAATGATGTGTTTTCTTTGTGTTTCTCACCAAAATCTTAAGAGTTGGACGCATAATAACACATATTTCTAAATGCTATCAAACCCTCAAATTTAAGATAATGCTTATCCTCAAGCAATTACTCATACCTTTGGCTCAAAATTTCCTTAATTAAATACAATGTCTAGACTCCTCACAATGTAGCTAACTGCTAGCTTTATCTAAGTAATGTATAACCTCAAATTTAAGATATTCTACTAATAAAAATATTTCACAAAGTTCAAATGCAAGCAAGTTTAGATCTAAAAAATCATTTTCTCAATGAAAAGATGTGCTTATGCGTTTATTTCAAAATGTAATTGTTACTGTTACATACACTTGTGTAAGGTCTTACAAAATTTGCACATATAATACGACACTTTATTAACTAAGGCATTGATCGGGACATCTTTAGTATTCTATGAATTCGTTTCTCATCACAGTTATAACTCTTATTATCGCTTTAGACATGAGAGTTATACTCTTCTTTATGGCCACTTATTACCAAATGATGTCCATGTGCTAGCAACAAAATTGGAGTTCAAATAATATACAACTATTTTTTTATACGTTCAACGCATTACTGAGACAAGAATCATATAATACACAGAAGCTAATTTACAACAAAAAAAATTAAAGTTGATCGAAAGTTGACCTAGTGGCTGTATACTCCCAAATGTGAGAGGCGGGAAGGTTCTCATTGCTGAAACTTAGTTATAAGACAACCTTAGACAATTTATGAAAATTAGGTTTGAGGAAAAACTTGCTCGCATTTAAGATGTATGAAATGTTTCTAAGTAAAATGGCTTAAAGTTAAGTTTCAACATCTATCAGAATTAGGCTATGCGTTAGCTATCTCTAAGCAATCATTGGAGTCTAAGGCTATCGCATATTAAGAAGGAAAAAAACTAAGGCAAATAAATAATAAAAGCATTCAGCATAGGAACATAAAGTTTCAAAACTTGTATATTATAATTTGTTATATGGTGAGGTGTTACAAGTTGTTTTACAAAAATTGATTCAGTAAAAGAAGAAGAAAAATTTCAAAAGATCAAAACAAAACCCTCTCGATTCGTTGTTTCAATTATTCCTACATTATTTTGTAGCTATAATTGAAAATTTAAACAAACAGATACACAGAAAGGACAGAGGTACTCCTTATTTAGTTGTGCAGTTATCCAGCCCATGGGTCCTTCGTAGGCGACCGATCATAATGTGTTGGTAAGACCAATGGAGTATTTCGTTTTGTCAATGTTTTCCCCATAGTTTGTTTTTATTCTCTATCTATTGACCTTGAATACGTTTGTACCATCCTCCTTTATTAACTCCACCCCTCCGTGTGGGTATATTTTCTTGATTATATATGGTCCAGTCCACCTAGATTTTAGCTTCCCTGAAAAAAGTAGTAAACATGAATTTAAAAAGAGTAATTGTTGATCAACAAAGAACTCACGCTTATTGATGCGATTGTCATACCACACTTTTGTCTTTTCTTTATATATTTTGGTGTTCTCGTAAGGATTTTGCTGCCATTCATCTAGTTCATGCAGTTGCAATTTCTCGCGCTTCCTGCACTATCAAAATTTAGGTTTAGTTTCTTCATTGTCCATAGATATTTGTGTTCAAGGTCCAATGACAAGTGGTACACCTTGCCGAAGACCAATCCATAGGGAGACATCCCAATTGGGGTCTTGTATGTTGTCCTCTAGGCCCATAGTGCCTCGTCAAGATGCTCTGCCCAATCTTTCCTTGAAGCGTTATCCACCTTTTTGAGAAGTGTTTTAATTTCAGGATTTGAAACTTCCACTTGGCCATCTGTCTGGAGATGGTAAGCGGTGGCAACCCTATGACTTACATTAAACTTAGCTAAAAGCTTATAAACAATGCGATTGATAAAATGTGTACCTTCATCGCTTATTAGAGCTCATGACGTTCTGAAGCGGATGAAGATGTTTAAAAATTTACTTACCGTTGCTGCATCATTCTTTGGACAGGTGATTGTCTCAACCCATTTTGATACAAAATCTATTGCCAGCAAAATATATTAACTGTTCTTCGAAACGGGAAAATGTCCCATGGAGTCAATACCTTATAAATCAAAGAGTTCAACTTCTAAGATAGATGTTAAGGGCATTTCATTCATTTTGGAAACATTTTTCATTCTCTAGCATATATCGCATTTGACCCAGAGTCCGTCGCATCTCTAGACAGCGTTGGCTAATAATATCCACTCTGCAGAACTTTTGTTATTGTTCATTATCGCTAAAGTGTCCGCCATATGGTGCTTCATCACATTTTTCTTGTATGTCCTCCACCTCATATTCTCAAACGTATCGTCTCAAAAATATGATCCAAACCAAGTTTATATAAGAAGGGTTCATCCCATCTATAAAACTTGGTGTCATGAATTAGTTTCTTCCTTTGGTGGTGGTCAAAATGCTCTGGCCACTTTTTTGCAGACTATGTAGTTAACCATGTTTGCATACCATGGTTCTTGCTTCTACACTTAACAACTGCTCATCAGGGAATGCATCTTGAATTTCATCATTATTCTGTTGTACTAACGTGATCTCTAATCTCAATAAATGATCAATAACCTGATTTTTCGTCCCTTTACGGTCAATGATCTCCAAATCAAATTCTTGGAGCAATAAGATCCACCTAATTAGTCTAGGTTTTACGATCTTCTTCGCCATGAGATACCTGAGTGCACAATGATCTGTGTGCACAATGACTCTAGACCCGATTAAATAGGCTTGAAACTTCTCCAATGCAAATACTACTGTGAACATTTCTTTTTCTGTACTAGTGTATACCTGAGTGCAGAATGTTACACCGTGAGTGTAATACCCGTCTTTTTGTATTTAAGTTGTTTGTTGTAAATGTATTAATAAAATAATTGGAGGGTATTTTAGTAATTTTTGATAAAGGATATTTGAGTAATTTTGTTTAAGAATTGGAAAACAAAATTTAATTTTGTAGTTTTGTTAATAAAAAAAAAAGAAAGAAAGAAAGAAAAAGAAAAAGAATAGGAAAAAGAAAAAGAAAAAAAGAATTTTTTTTTTTTTTTATAATTTTATTTTTAAAAAAAAGGAAAATTGTTTTTTTAAAATGTGTGCCAAAGGGATAATCAAGGGGAAGAAAAATTAAAAACATTTTTAACTTAATTCCTTCTCCAATTCTCTAATGGGTTGGTTATTAGGCAAGAATGAATTTTCAAATGATGTAATTTGGCTGAAATTGAAAGGAATTGGAAGGAAAAGAGAAGAGAAGGCCGAGAGAGAGAGGGAGAAAATTTGGAAAAGTTATTTTTGAACACTTGGAAGAAAGTAATGATTTTGTACTCAATTCTTAACCAAATTGAGTGAAATTTGTGTTTAAATTGCTTAGAAAAGAGAGAGGAAGCTGAAACACAGCTCAATTTGGAGAAATTTGGCCGAAGAGACCACTGAATTTGAAGGAAAAGAGCTCAAGCTGCTGGAAAATGCGAAAAACGAACTCAAAACTTTGAAAATTAAATTCTCCGTCTACAGGCCGAATTACGATCTAATTTTTGGAGGTAAGCTAGATTATTAGTTCATTTAGAGTTCTGTAAAAGGAATTGAGTTAATTTGGTCTGTGTAGGAAGAAATTGAAGTTTTAATTCTCGGTTTTAAGCTCGCCGGAACAAATTCGAGCTATCCACGAGGAGTTTGAAGCTAATTTTTTGTGGTAAGAAAATAGACTCATGTTGAAATCGTTTGGCATAGGTTAGAGCTTCTAATTGTTAGTAGATTGAAAGAATTGTCTCGTCGAAGTTGGGTCAATGCAGCTGCCGAAAAAAACTGGGTATAAAAGAGAAAAAAAATTGAATAACCCGTGAAGAAGAATATGATTTTTATTTATTTATTTATTTATTTATTTATTTATTTATTTATTTATTTTTATTATTATTATTATTATTATTATTATTTATTATTATTATTTATTTATTTATTTATTTTTATCATTATTAGTATTATATTATTATTATTATTATTATTATTATTATTATTATTATTATTATTATTATTATTATTATTAATATTATTATTGTTATTATTATTATTATTATTAATTAAATTATATATACGTATGTATGTAATTAAACTTATAAATAGTATTTTTAGGAGAAATAATTAGTTTAACAAGGAAAATTAAGAAAAATACGGTTTTCCTCGATTTTCGTGTCAAGTGATTTAAGGAACGATTCTGAATTTATTTTCACGAGATTCGGAGATCGGGAAAATTTACGAGTCAGGAATATCCCGTCAAGTTTATGAGTGATAGTATTATTTTAATATTTTAATATTAAAATAATTACCGAGATGCACGTTTTTCGAGAATTTGTAAAATTTTCAGAAAAATCCCAAAAAATCATGTTATTCATATTTTTTGATATACATTCACATGGTAACTTGTTTGAAACATGATTTAAGTGTTTTAAGGCATTTCTGGTAGTTTGAATATAATAATATTATA
>JBBPDJ010000019.1:13402087-13413002 GCA_037974625.1 Cucumis cinereus
ATGACCATTCTTACATGCCTTAATATCTTAAGTATTAGAAATTGTGAATTATTGGAAGGGATATTTGAAGTGCAAGAACCAATTAGCTGTGTTGTTGAAGCAACTCCTATCGTGCTCCCAAATTTGACATTCTTGGATTTATATAACCTTCCAAACCTTGAGTACGTATGGAGCAAGAATCCAAATTATGATCTGTTTGTGACTTGTGAAAATATAGAAAGTTTGTCCATTGAAAAATGTTCAAAACTTAAAGGAGAATATTTGTGGCTAGTCAAAACTTTTAAGCAACTTAAAAGACTGGAAATAGCTACCAGACAATTGACAGAAGCTCTTGGGAAGAAAAAGTCAACAAATCATAATATGTCGGAATCAAAGCAATTTGAGACTTATTCTTCTGAGGTACGTGTGTATATACATATATATTCTATATACATCACATGTTTATTCAATATTTGAGAAAATATCTTATTCACGTGGAAAAAGAATAAGCAACATATATCTTAAATCGAAAGCTATTAGTATAAGAGTATAATTTGTTTCATTTATCAGGTAGATTGCTGTGATTTTAGACAACTAAAAATATATATTCTTTAATTTAGAATACATATTATCTTTATTTATTGTTTTTGTTTTGAATTCCTAAAATTTGAAAGACTTCATTTTATTTCAAGTTTTTATACATGTCGGCCGGAATAACAACAGATGTATGAGAAAATAAAGACTACTATTATTTAGTTAATAAAAATATATATATTTAAGATATTTTTGGTTAATTTCAAATATTGAAAAAAAAAACAAACTATTTACACTTCATAAAAAAATAACTAAAAGACGATCAATTATACATGATTTTTCTATAAAGTGTAAGTATTTTGTAAATTTTTCTTCATCATCTCCTCATCCATTTAATATATTTTTATTTGTAAAAATGAATTGAGTAAATATTTTAATCAAAATCAACAATTAAATTAATTTCTTTTTTGTTGAATTAATTTCAAGAAGTTATTTAATGTAAAAACTTTTATTTGCTCGCTCAGTGCATGACATCAAATTGTCATCTTTTGCTAGGTGAGCGTAGTTAATAATTTTAGTTTTAAATATGTAATCTTTACGAGAAATATAGAAAAAAATAAATACTATGTTCAACTTGATTATTTAACATAATATATAATTGAATCTTAATTAACAAATTAGTAATTACTGGTCAGGTTGAGGTTCTATCAATGGGAGATGGTTTAAAGTTGTTTTCGAAGCTTAAAGAATTGAAGCTATATGGTTTTGTTGAGTATAACTCAACTCAGTTGCCAATGAAAATTGTACAAATCTTATACCAACTTGAGAATTTTGAATTGAAAGGGGCATTTATTGAAGAAATCTTCCCCACCAACATATTGATTCCAAGCTATATGGCTTTGCAAGGTTGGAGTCTACATAAACTACCCAAGCTTAGGCATTTGTGGAGTGAAGAATGCTCACAAAACAATAATGATTCAATTCTACAATATTTGGATTCTCTAAGCATTTCACAATGTGGAAGATTGAGAAGTTTAGTGTCCTCATCGGTGTCTTTTACAAACTTGACATTTCTTGAAGTGAAAAATTGTGACAGACTAACCCATTTGTTGAATCCTTCGGTGGCTACAACGCTTGTGCAACTTGAACATTTGAAAATAGAAGAATGCAAAAGGATGAGTAGTGTAATTGAGGGAGGATCAACTGAAGAAGATGAAAATGATGAAATTATTATATTCAACAACCTACGATATTTGATCATTGATTCTTGTTCCAACCTAACAAGCTTTTATCGTGGGAAATGCATCATTAAATTTCCAGTTTTGAGTTATGTAATGATTGGGAACTGCCCTGAAATGAAGGTTTTTTCGCTTAGAACTGTAAGCACACCACATTTGAAATTTGAAAATGTGACTTTATACCATTATGATGATGATGATGATGATGATGATGATGATGATGATGATGATGATGATACATGGTATCAACCAAAAGAATCCAAAAAGATGATGATGGAAGTTGACATGAATGTCATCACCAAAGAATATTGGGAGAACAATATTGATACCAGAATTTCAAACTTGTTTGAAGAAGAGGCTAGTATATTTGATTACCTTTTCCATGCATGTCTGGTAATTAAATAATTTATATTATTTGTGTGTTGGAGTATGAAGTTTAATGAATTTATTTAATTAATGCAGAGTTGGGAAGAAAACCAATCTGAAAATTCTTCTTTTTCTTCGAACAATAATGTTGAGAAATAAGAAGGAATTATATGGATATTCCACGAGGAAAAGGTCAGACTCTTGAAATTCACTTGTTTTATTACGAGAGAGGAGTGTATAGGATACGTCCATTGGGTGTGGCTCACAAAGACACAAACTTTGTTTGTCTTTTGTGTTCATGGCTACTAATTAGGATTGGGATTCAAATGGAACGTACTACACACATTTTTGGTCTTTGCATTATAAATAATCACCCAATTTAATTTAATTAATGAAATTAAACAATTTAAAAATTGCTGCATTTTTGGTAATTAGATTGTTTGATTATTGGATGTCATTTTATTTGCTTTGCAGAATATGAAGCAAAACAAATTCTATTATTGTGTAAATGCATAGTTATGAGTTAAATTTTAAATAAACTATTTAAATTTTATATACTTAAATAAATTAATTATTTTGTAGTATTAAACTATTTAAATTTGATTTTGGTAGGTAGCTCAAGGTTTATTTGAATTTTTTAAATATATTTGTAAGTATCTACTGTAGTTAACGAGTAATTTTATGAGGTGTAGATACTTTAGTTTGAGATTTTAATTTTTCATTTTTGTTAAACTTTAGACGGACAAGTATACTATACCATAAAACAGTCGTTGGATATATAATATTAATAGATAGATAGACTTTTTTTTTGTTTAAAAATATTATTTTGTTGTTGTTGTGTGTTATCTGTGGTTTTTTATAGGAATGGTTTCAAGAATTGTTGTGCGTTGTTGATTGGTTTTTGAGATGTTTTATTAGGCTAGGTCAACTTCCTCATTCTTTACAAATTAATCGATCTATGTTTTATCAGGTCAAGTCAACTTTCTCCTTCTTCACAAATTAATGGATCTTCATGATCTTCTCAATGAATTAAACTCGGTGATGGAAGGTTTCTTGCTATACAAATAAAGGTGTTTCTAAAGACAAATAATCTAGCTTCAAAATCATTGTTTCCCATGGGTTTAGAAGCTCCAAGGACATGACTATTTTAGCATCTCAAGTAATTGTCCTTACCTCTTCCATTGATTTGAATCTCAAGTTTTTGATGCGTTTTTTTTTTTAACTTGGTCTGCTTTACATTTAGTTGAAAACCAAAAAAAATGTGGGTTTGTCAATGAGGGCTTGATCAATTTAGAATTGTTGGGTTGGAAGGAAACTTTATATTTATTACACTGTTGTGTTTTCCTTGCTATTACTGCTATTGAATTAATATATTGTTGCAAGTGTTTGTTGTGCAACTAATGAAATGAACATCTTGTAGGTCTTTTGCTGACGATGGAGTTGTGGTTGATAGAGATTTTGTTTCTAAGCGTAGAAAGAAAGAAATTATCTAAAGAAGGTTTTAATATAATGTTTAAATTATACACAAAACTTGTTTGTAGGTTGCTTTTTAGACTCTTTGAATAAGTTAAAATGGTTATACATATATAGTCAATGATTCAAGCTATATATGTGAGTTCATAAACTTTGAATATATATATGGTTATCTCAGAAATTTTCTTCTCCACCAAGATTCTCAGACCCCATTTACACTGTGTTCATTTTTCCAATACATCAATATTATTATTTGCCAACTTGTTTTATATTGGTTTATGAAATAATCATTATTTTTTGGTACTATATTCTTACTATAAAATATATATTGATGATGAGTGGTTATTAACCGAGTTGATAATAAAAATTTTGTTAAGAAATTATTATTATATCTCATTCGAAAAACTACTGGTATGAGTTTTCTTATACGTGTTACTTGTAGGACTGTGTTGCTACTAGATGGTATTTTCTTGAGTATTCTGTCTATTATACTCGCATTCTGATTTCTGTATACCAACTTAAAAAGTTTCAATGGATTGTTTCTTTGATTTCCAAGATATCAAGGAGTCTTTCAGGAAAACACAAAAGGCAGTAGTGGAGCGTTGAGTATCAAGACATGAAACCCATTCTGAATCAGCTGCAAAGGCACTCAATTTAAAGTTTGTTGTCGGTTTTAATATTATCTCTTTGACCTGGAGAGGACTTGAGATATCTCAATAAATTAGAGAACTTACAAGGTTTGGAGACAAACTGGCTTAACTTGTTTACAGTGAAACAAAAATCAGGTCTAGATATAGTCAAGTATATACTAAACGCCAATGAACCTTCGATATGAAGATGGATCAGATAATATATCATCCTCTGTTTGTCGAAGTTTTACACGAGGATCCATAGCAGTAGCCTCAGTTTTAGAACCAAGAAGTCCAACATCTTCTATAATCTGCAAGGTATAGTGTCTTTGAGATAAAAATATTCCCTGTGATGAACGAGCTAATTCCAACCCAAGGAAAAGTTTTAGATTTTCCAAGTCTTTGAGCTTAAAACGATGATTCAAAAATGATCTTTTGGTTTGTAAATGGCATTTATGTTAGCATCAGTGAGCACAATGTCATCTAACACACACTAGTAATGCCAAGAAACTATCTCCAGAACCCTTCACGAACAAGGAATAATCAGCTTTTGATTGAACAAAACCAAACTCAATTAGATCATCAGAGAACTTTACAAACCATTGACGAGATGCTTGCTTTAGCTCATAAATTGACTTATGTAGCCTACACGCTACTTCCCAAACCATTGAATATATTAAATTCATCGAAATAATGATATACCACCAAAAGATATACCAATATCATTCTTCAACAAGGCTGAGAGGATGAGATTGTGATCCTGACATGTGTTTGGTTGTGATTTAATTACAAATCTATTCAGGTAGAATTTGGAGGAAAACCATCCTAATAAATTAATTCCAAAAGGCTAACTCTTCTAATTCTAGTTAATAATTTCGATACGTGTTCTATAACCAAGACCGTGTGCCACTTAAATTTGAAAAAAATGATAAGAATTTGAACTTCTAATCTTTTGATTAATGATCGATATAATGTCATAATTAGTTATAAGTGAATTTTTCAAATGGTTCAATGACAACTTTAATTAAATTTATCGGTAATTACACTTTTTTCTATGAGATTTGATATTTATTTTTGTTTGGAGACTAAATTTTCGATAAAACTTTTTGCCCATCAAATATTATGTTTATATTTAAGGTGTGTAAAGTTACATTAATTGGTAGGGGCCTAATAGGTTGAAAAGACTAAATGGTTGGCAGTTCTATTATTTAATCTTGTCGTTTCCATAGTATTACATTTATGTTGACATTTCGATATCTCCATCGATATTTTCATGGTTCTATATGTTTGATATCGATACACGTGTAAATCCATATTTGAAATATATCATAATGCCACTAATAAAAATAATAGCAAGTTTACTTTTTGAAAATAATAAAATATTTATACACTAATTAAAAAAATTATTTTTTTTAATTTTGTTTTTATAATTTTTCCGTAAGTATTCACATTTTATCGATATTATCATCAAAATTTTTGTAAATTGTGACATTGATATTTTCGCATTAGATATTTTGAACGTCGATTCATCTTAAATTGCTTTTAATTTTATTAAATTGAGAACACTAAACTTAGGCTGCGTTGAAGGTTAATTATATTTTAAGAGAGTTAGAATTGCTTTTAAAAGAATTTTAATCATATTTTATTTTGGAAAAATAGTTTTTTATTAAATCTGCTCAAAATCACTTTTACAACCTACTACTTAACTTTTAAAATCAGTTCCTTGCCAACTTTTAAATTTTTGTAAGGTCATATTTTCCTTTTTTTAGTAAATTTTCTATTTTATATTTCAAAATTATGATTTTTATTATACATCTATTGTGATCTTCATCACATAACTATCCTTTTCTATACAACACTACTATTATTTTTAAGTCATACTGTACTGAATTTTTAAAAAGAAAATTGGAGTTTGTTCTCTTTATACTTAAAAGTTAATCTGGAGAAAGTATATCTTCTTAAATAATTATTTAAATAATTTAAATTATAAAATTTACAAAATGTGATTGTAGGTTTATTTAAATATAATAAATTATTTTTAAAAAATTTATTTTTTATATTAGGTTTATTTAGTTATTATAGAAAACTTATTTTAAAGGACAACTTTTGAGAATATTTACAAATATAACAAAATATCACAATTAATTTATGATAGACACAAATAGTAGTCAATCTTGGTCTATCACTGTCTATCATAAATAGACTCTGATATTTTGATATATTTTTTTGTTAATTTTTCTATATTAGAAAATAACTCGTTGTTATATGTAAAACATATTAATATATCAATATTTTCAAACATTGTAATCAATTTTTTCGGATTCAATGATAGACAATGGTAAACTTACACAATGCTATATGTGTCTATCATTGATAGAATCTGAAGCTTTGCTATATTTTGGTAAATATTTTCAGAGCATTTTTCCATTTACAATAATAAGTATTGCAAATTTCATATTTAATTTTTGTTAATTCACTGACTGATTTTATATTTTGAAAACAATCACAAACACAACTTAAATGAAGGATCCAATTACACACAGACAAGCTTTTCAAAGATTACAGCTCTGCACATATAGCTATCAATATTAAAGCATTATGTAACATTTAATTTTCTTGCTTTTATTTTGGGCTTACTTCTAGTGTGGTCTCATGGTTTGTACTCTCATTGTATTTAATGATATTAGGGAGATGACGTGGGTGCTAAGAAGGTATCCATTAGTGGAAATAATCGGGTGCATCCTTTGATCCATCATATCTTTAATGAAGGATCCAATTACAATAATTATGCTCTTGGTGGCATCTCACATACAAACACAAATTCAGTAAACAAGTGAACTTAGGTGAAATAAATTGTTTTAGTATCTTGTGGAATTTTTATATTTTAACTTTAAATTTTTTGTTTTTATTTTGGTTGGTGAGAAAATTAGTGTAAAATTTGAATCAATGAGAGTATTTTTTAACTTCTTTTTTTTAAGTATAAGAGTATTATTTATGAAACTTTTCAATAGTTTATGGTTATTTTTCAAATAAAATTTTAACGGTAAGGGTATTTTTGAACCATTTTCTAAAAGTTTAAGAACGCTTTTTAAACTTTTAAAAGTTTAGATATATTTTTTTATAATTTAACCAAGAAATAGTGATCATGAATTTGAAGGGACCATTGTTTTAATAGTATTCACCAACTTTCTACCACCCACATATATATATATGTGGATGTGGACTTTAAGCATTCAATAAGAAATTGATGATTAACGACTAGGGTTTCTTCAATTACTGATCCATTATTTTGAGAGTACTACATTTCCAACTATAGGGGCCCCCGCTGGAGTATGATGATTGAACTGATTGTAGGTGGGAAATGAGTAACTGATGGTTTTTGTTTTTTTATTTTTTTTTCTTTCAAGTAAACAGGAAAAAAATTGAAAATTTTAACGTTCGAACTCAGGACGGAGCACAAGTCAATATGTCCACTTTGACATGTTGCAAGTCAGATTGGTATATAGGGATAAAAATTGAAATGATGTTGATGTGTGAAAGAAGTTGATAATTACTAAATAGAAGATGGTTTGCTGTACAACAATTTTGGCTTTAGATGTTTGTTAACATTTTAGAAACGATCACAGATCGATTTTATAATGTTAGTTTTGGAAAGCATGAAAAAAATCGTATGTTAACGGAAATTTAAAAATAATGTCAGGCAAAAACCGTCATCAAAACGTTGGTAATTGAAACTATGGCCCAGAAAGGTCTTTGGCAATCGTGTGAAAAGTCATGGTTATAATGAGGGTTTAGCATTGTCATCAATCGTATTAATTATTTTACAATCAAAGTTCCAAATCGATGTTGCTTTAGTGTTTAGGGTTTAGGGACACAGAATCTGTTTTGTGTGACACCGCTGCAGCGCTGACATGTAGTGTTGCGGTGCCGTTGTGCGGATATAAATTTGTAGCTTCGGTTCTTAGATCATATCTTTTGATTTGGGTGACCATTTTGAACATATGACTACTCGTTTTCTTAGTTTTTATGTTCTCTATCCATCTACAACCTTAGATTTTTAAGTTTACTTTCATCTAATCTCTTTAATCAAGCCAAAACGATGCGAGTCCCTAATGCGTAATGCGGTTAATTAGTTAAATTGTTACGATACTTCTCATCTAATTAAATTGGCAAATTTGATATTTAGGACCATTGATTAGCTTTTCTAATCAATTGGACGAGGGATAGGTAAGAAGTTAAAAATCATACCTTAATAATTCGATAATCAAAATTACATCGGACGATTCCATTCCTCTAAGCTAGAGCATTATGTTTGATTACATTTCTATCATTTACTTTCATGTCTTTACTTTTATGCACATTCGAATCTCAAACCATACCAACCCACCCCAATTTATCACTTTAACTAAATAATTAACTTTGAGAAACTAATCTCCGTACTTCCATGTGGACCTACCCAATCTTGTCACTTGTACTTCCTAGTAGTATAGGCAATATTGATTGGTATATTATAAATTTCATTTGATTGGCCATTTACAGACTACGGTAAAAGACTACATAAAAAATCTATATATTTTACACACACCTTTCAAAATAATAAATATACAAACACTATATATTCAATATTAAATAGAAAAAATTAAAAAAAAAAAAAAGAGAAAAAAAGAAAAAGAAAAGAGAGAGAGACAGAAGAGATGGCTATAGTCCTATCACTTTACTTCTATCATATGATGCATGTTACAATGTCTAAATATCAGAAAGTTATAGACCTAAGTTTTACAATGTCTAAGCATTACAAAATCATTCACTAGCCGTTGAGATATCTTAAAGTCAAAGTTTGGAGTGTTATCCTTCCACCTTTGGAGAATGTCTTGAGGGTTGTTTTCAAGAACTCTTTCGTTATTTCTTTCTTTTGATCTTTTGTGTTCTCCAGGACCTTCTTTATTGGTTATGGTTGTCCCCTTGCCCTTAAATTATCACTAGGGTCATGTCATTTTCCACTATGAACATAGTGGTTTTTAGCAGTAAAAATTAATTTTTTTCCTCCAAAACTTTAAACTGAAAAGTCATGTAGCTAACTAAGAAATCTAATAACAGATGAAGAATAATGGGTTCTTTAAATAGGCCCAACTGTGCAAGTGAAACATAGCAGAACTATCTATGGTAATTTATAAATATCATATGTGTGAGTGTGCATATATATAAATAATAAAACAATGAGGTTAGGATATGATGGGCCAAGCTATACAAGAATGCTATGTCTCTCCTTTAATTTGGTAGTTGCCAGAAAGTGAATTTCGTGGCCATTATATACAGCTTTGGTTTTCTTCCCTTTCCCATATTCAAGTTCTAATCCAATTTTGTTTGAAGTTTCTTTGCCAATCCAAGATCGATCATGTGGAGACTGAAGGTAGGTGAGGGTGGAAATGATCCTTACATCTTTTCCGTGAACAACTTTGTAGGAAGGCAAATATGGAAATTTGACCCAAACGCTGGAACTCTTGAAGAACGAGCCGAAGTCGAGCGCCTTCGTCACAGTTTTACCAAAAATCGTCGTGATGGTTTTCCAAGCGCTGACTTGCTTTGGCGCCTCCAGGTAATACCATTTCCAAGTTTTTTAAGAATAAGCACGTTTAATTTTTATGGTTTCAACTTAACCATTCTAGTCTCGAAAAATAAATTTTAAAAGTTCTTATTCCTACTTATGTTACATTATTTCAGTATTTTCTTGGATTGTTTATAAATATAGCAAAAACGAGCCAATTGATTTACAAACATTGCAAATTTTATTGTCTATCAATGATAGTTTCAGATAGAAATTTTGTTATATTTAAAAATAGTTCAGTCGTTGTCATATAAAACAGTTTTTTAATTTTTCAATTATTCTAAATATAACACAACACATCTAAAAAAAAATCTCTTTCTTCTATCTTACAAACCTCTCATCTCCTCCCACTTTGGTCTTCACACTATAGGAAAATATTATAAGTGACAAATGTTAAAAATATTTACAAAATATATTAAAATTTTAGATTCTATCAATGATAGACACCGATAGAATTAATGTTTATCAATGTCTATCTGCAATAGAATCTAAAATTTTGCTATAGTTTGTAAATATTTTTGTTTATTTTTCCAATTTTGAAAATACTCAAAACATGTTTATTAAATATATAATCAAATCTATCAAACTCTATAGTCCATTTAATTTTGTTGCGATATTTTGTCAATAGTTTTAAGTTTTTGATATCCTTAAAAATTTCTCTAATTTATCTACAATATATTATGTTATATCTAAAAGAAAATGATTTCATGTCAATTACATACCGTTGAACTATACTCATTTTGATATCTTTTTAAGTCATTGGATTACAAATTGGTATGAAGTTGAATGGAAAGACGATAATTAATTATATGGGTGCAGTTTCTCAGAGAGAAAAAATTCAAACAAAGTATTGCACAAGTGAAAGTTGAAGATGGAGAAGAAATAAGTTATGAAAAGGCATCAAATGCAATGAGAAGAGGAGCATATTTCTTAGCAGCCATTCAAGCAAGTGATGGACATTGGCCTAGTGAAACATCAGGTCCACTATTTTACCTGTGTCCAATGCTAATTTGTATGTACATTATGGGTACAATGGACACAATATTGAGTCCCGAGCACAAGAAAGAAATGTTGCGTTACATTTACAACCA
>JBBPDJ010000019.1:13433771-13458433 GCA_037974625.1 Cucumis cinereus
CTTTAAAAACTAATGAAAAATTATTGTAAATAATAAAACAACAAAATTTTAAAATTTATCAATAAAATATTTGGTTCCTTTTGTCCGTGGTGGGGCCAAAATTTTCAAAATAAACCCTAAACCCTTAACTTAATAATAACAATAATTTAGAAAACATCTCAAAAATCAATTGAAATTTCATTGGGAAGATATAAAATAGTAATGCATGAGAAGATAGGTTTATACAGCAAAATCTTAAGAGGAAGAAGATTGTTTTTCTACGATAAATCGCAAGACTATTACTTTCCCTGACAAATTAGAAGCATTCGACAGAAAAGGGAGCCAATTTTAACCATTGCCATTTTTAACCGTCGCATCGATTGCTTTAAAAGAGACCACATTCAGCATTTACAACCGAACTAACCACCAATATGGCAAAGGGGAAGAAGACTGCTTCTAAAAAGTTACCAAGTACATCTTCCGTATACAATAGACACACATCTATGTCATTGTGTCAATCTGCAGTCTTGTATTATTACACTATAATTATGCACATTTATTCTATCTTACCGCCCTTTCGGTTTCTCCAGGCGGATGAGAATCAGTTGACGACAATGATGTCGACGGTGATGGTGAGGTTGCTAAACTTTTCCCTTTCTTGTCTGCCTCGCTACCTTGTCTTGAGCTTTCCTCAACTTTTGGTTTACGGAGAAGTTGAAGTTGATCCTGAAGGAACTGTTGGCAAATACAAAAATTTGAATTTAATAAAAGGAAAAAGGTATTAAACAAAAACCCTCAACCACGCCTAGCTCTGTTCTACTGAAATTAGTTTAAGTAAAAATTTATTTATTATGAAGATATCTCCTTAACTTATCACATGTTCTCTTGTTAATAATTTGACTAAACGGCTAGTTTCAATTATTTCTAACCTCTAGTTTCTAGAAAATATAGAGTTATTTGGAAGAATTTTATGCCTTTTTTGAACAAAAATCTAAAATTAAGTTTATGTATTTACTTCCTTGAAAACTACAAGCATCTCCTCTACTCAACCTCTAATTGAGGAATTGGAAGAGATCTACAAAACATATACAACTAACTCCAAGGACTTGGAGAGATACAAGAAAGTATTTTTTTGAACAGAATCCATATGAATTTCCATGAAATTCCCAAGGGCCGGTGAGGAGAAGTTGTGTGCGATCTATGGAGGGTAAATATCCAAGGGCTTTAAAAAAAATAGGCTTTCCTCCAAGATGTTAAGTCTTTTCTGAACTCAATCCAACACGGTTTTCATCAAAGAATAGACGCACTGATTTAGGTAGTTTTGAAGGAGATCCTACATGACTCTTATTATAATTTGTAAGTCCAAGGGCTGTTAAGGAGATGTTGGACGAGACTACAAGAATTTTTCCATTCAGAGACTTCGTGTTTACTTAACTAGATGCAATTTTTGCGTTTGTATTTCTTATCCCTAGTCAAAGATTTCCAGTAGTTCAATAACTAGATCTTTAGAAGTGGGTCTCTTGCCTCTGATTCTCATTTCATAAAGCCCTTTGCAATAGAGAAATCAATAACTAGCCTCTTTCCTCTGATCCTCTCTACTATAAAAAGAGTCAAAATTATGTTTGGGCTCCCAATCACTGATTGGGATCCCTTCATCCTTATGGTATTTCCATCGAAAGTCTTCTGCATAATTGATTTCTTTTTTTCCTCCCCGTATGCTGCACCACTTTTCTAAAAAAACTAGGATTTTGAAAGTTCCTCAAAAGACATATACTTCCTTTGGAAGATTAAAACCTTGTTCTTTATCCAAAGAATCTGAGTGTAAGCCTGCCTTAGAAGATTTATTTTTTTAGTACAACTACGGTATGGAGCATTGAACCTCCGACCTCTATATACGACCCACTGAGCCAAGCGCACTTTGGCTCTCACCATTTATGACTTTGCCCTTTGCTTCTATGAACTCGTGTCGGTTTTGGTTAAATTTTGGCATTTTGATAGTTCCTTCAACTATTCACATATTGATGGAAAAGCTTCCTTGGACCCACTTTCTGACATAAAGGCTAATTATTAAAGAAAATAGGATTTGTTGCCATTCTAAGGATACTTGATTGCAAATAAACAGGAAAATTTTCTTGGATATTAATAGGTTTCAAACGAAGGTCTGAGATTTGACACATTTTATGCCTTTCTCTGGAGGGCTTACTTCGAATCTTTCTTGTAATGGTCCTAATTTCTTGATCACAAACAGCTAGGGCTCCTTATAGTGTTTTATTCTTTTTAACTGTTTGGGTAGCTCATCTTGGTCGGCTCAGTTATTTTTACACCCCAATGGTGAACCGCAAACATCAAAGCATAAAAGTTAGCTTCTTGTTGTTGAACACAGGAGGTCAAGGAAACAGCACAAATGGGAAAAACAAAAAGTGGTTCAATCAATCCAGGACAACGAGAGAATCAAGACATGTTATTCTAATAATTTGAGTTCATCATAAACGACACCTATGAGAAATGATATTGATTCATGAGTATTATTTGCCCATGACCAAGGCCATGTGTTCATACTAGTAAACTACTGTTCACGGTGGTCTTTTTTTTTCTTTTTTCCTTCAAAAGCAGAGCTGCAGATTATACAAGGGCCCAGCAACAAGAGCCTAAATAAAACATGCACTGACCAAATAAAACAGCTTACTAGCTAACGTTGATAACATACCTCAATCTGTTGTTGAAGAAATTTTTCTTGAGCTTCAAGCTGTGAGCCTGATACATTTAGACTACTGCCCAATTCCTCTATATTGTTTCCAGTGCCCTCTCGTGGCTGAAAAGGAACAAAGATATTTTGGGGAAATTGAGTGAAGGACAGGTTTGAAGGGCCGCCAGGAAATGAAAAGTATTGTGGATGTCCATTGGGAGTTTGCTCTCCATTTGTTTCTGTATTGTTAGAGTCAGACAAATGTCTTTCAACCTGAGGAACTACTGCATATCCAAGAGACCTGTAAATAAATAAACAAATAAAAAAATTAATAATAAAATATCATACTCTTCTTTCTCTTTGCAAAGGGAGAAATGGCCTTAATGTTTGTAAACTTTCTAGACCAACAAAAAAGGAGAATAAAACAGAGATCACGTAGTTTGTAATGAAAAGACATACCATACTAATGTGCTCGCACAAGGATAAACATACGATTTCTCATATATTGAAGCAGCGGCGGCAGCAGCTCGAACTCTAGCCTGATGATGACTTAAATTATCATTAGTAACGCCCGTGCTATTTGTACCTTGTGCAGATGAACTTGTGGTTCCTGTTCCTGTTATCAACATAATGAACGGCTCAGTCATTGTATCCAAGTTTCAGTATGCTATACCTACATCATGAAACAACAATTAAATGAAACCAACAGTTCTTTGTTTGCACCAAAAACGTCCACTAAAGGGAGTCCTACAAGCATTCACAAAACAACCAAACATTTAATGTTGTTAATCCAAAGAAATGAGATCATATAAAAGACTTCAAACAGTTTTTTAGGTAAAGAAAGCCTTTTCAGTATGTGAAGAGAACTTCGGAAATTACTCCACCTTTCCTAAAACAATAAGAAAATATAAAACAAAACAAGAAAAAGTTGAAGCACCCAATTTTTACAGAGGTCCAGTTCAAGAATGATCATCTATTCTCAAAGAGATATGCTAAAGTTCATCGAAAGTTCTAGAATCAACTACTTCTTTTAGGAGAGAGTGAATTGCCATTTGCTAAGACACAAAAATATATAAAAAAAACTACAACTTCAAAGACAGTCTCTTCAGAACAATCATGAAAACAAAAGAAATAAGAGAGAAGGGAGTAGAGAGAGTCAACACCCATGCAATGATAGAGAGGCTCAAATTTCAACTTTCACACTGATGGTGGGGTGTATAATATACACAGAGAATACTTGCAAATATTGATAGCTTATTTTTTGAATGGTTACTTCATTATCTAAATTATTTAATAGTTTTGAAACGTTAAACCAAATTCGGTACTTATAAAGCACCGACACTTCTAAGCTCGGAAAAGTGTCAGTGTTGGACACATGTCCGGTGTGTCCACTATTTTATTTTTTTCTTATATTCGTGAGTGTCTGGAACAGCTTACGCACACATCGACTACTCTCACGGGTTTTTCCATTATTTTATTATTATTTATTTGCATTTCAACACAATAAGACACACCAGCAGCACACCAAGGACACTCCATATGCAAAAAAATAAATAGTGAAAGAAAACCCACTATCAACAGCCCATTTAAGGGGCATTTTAAGCCGATTAAAATGAACTATTCAGTCCAACTTTTTCAAAACTCTAGAGATTTTACACACTTTCTCCATACTAAAGATTCCAGAAAGGTCCACAACCAGATGAAATACACATGGAGGAGACTATAAGACTTACAAGATTAAAAAATGTAGAAGACGTAGGACCCTTTAACCAGGCCGTAAATTGAATTGAATTGTTATGAGTGCAATTACCTTGTTGGTTAGCATCAGATTGCACTCCATGATGACCGCTTGTTGTACTTGAACCTTCGGGTGGTACAACAAGGGCCCTACAAGTGGGACAAGTATGTTGTCGCTCCAGCCAAGATCGGAGGCAATGGACATGAAAAAGATGTCCACATACTAGTTTCTTTGCAACTGTCATCTCTTCACGACAAATAATGCAGGTTGCATCACTTCTGCAATTCCATAAAAAAAAAACTTTAGTAGCTAACATAAAGTACTGGAAGCATCAAAGATACAACAAGTTGACCAAGCTTTGACGCACGAACTGAGTTCTTCAGGCGTTGCATCTGGAAAACGATCATTCATATTTGAAGTAATCTTTCTATAACGGATATAATCTGCAATGCGAATCCTAAAATTCCTAAAGATCTCATAAAGCTCTCGGATCAAGTGCAAAGGCACACCATAAGTCCTACAAGAGTAGAGTCAAAGTTAGTAGAATAAAGATGTGAAATAGGAATGTTAACCATACCTATGATGAAAACAACACATTCAAAAAGACAAACATATAAATGAAATAAATTCTAAACTTTCTACAATGTTTACAGTCTATCAATATCCAAAAAATAATTGGTCAGACCACACGCAAAATCATTCTTTTGTCGTGCAATGTGTGCATGTAAACAAAAATCTCTGCCTCTTTCAATCTTAAAGGGACTAAAATTCAAAACAACTGATTGGAAATAATAAGGATGTAAAAGATATCCAAACAAACAAGAAATACCCTATCATTCCTAAGACACTATGACTTATGTGCCATCTCCCAATATAACATGAAAGCAAAATATGATAACCATTGATACATGAAAGGACACAAATCCTAGTAACCACATCCGATTTTTTTGGTTCGCATAGTATTTCTTGAGAAGAATCAGAATCCCGTTTAGGTATAGGCAGTATGAGAACATTTATGCAGAAAGAGATTAATTCTGAACTTCCAGTATGCAAGAATGAGATAGCTCATTGGGTGTAGCTTGATTACTTACATGAAAATCACAAGAAAGAAACACAAGTACATCGACAAGTGAAGTAAGTCTCGAATAAGTTCTAAGTAAAATGTATAGACGGGTTTCCTTTCCCATTGTCCCTCCATGAGCACATCACTGACATAGAAAATATATTTCACAAACGTTGACACAGCTGTTGTCGCAAGAATCATATACCTGAAACAAGTCATTGAATTTATTTTATGATGAAATAAGACCCTCTCAGGGGCACAAGAAACGTAATAGGATATTTAAAAACCTAAATCTTGCGAGCAAAGACTACAAGACAGTATTCCTAAAGCCATAAATTCTCTAAATAAGAAATTTAATATCAAATTTAAACAATAGTTCGTGAGTTCATCTAACATGTCCTTGGTATCTCTGACGTTCTAACCACACCGCCTTGACATTAATGTGGTACCAAATGTTCAAAAATTTTCATTATGAAACATCATAAACAAAGCTTGTCTAAATACAGAATCAAGATATAAACCAAATCTCATGACCAATTGGAAAAGCATTTTGAAATCCATTGTATAGGGCTTTCCACTTTTGTAATTTCAACATAATAACGATATGTCTATTTCCTATAACAATCAAAAAAAGGAAAGAAAAAATATGAACCAATGGAAATTGAAAACTTACTCAAATGAAAAGAAGAGGGAAACCGAGGCCTTCCTTGTCCGTATCAGAGATTCTATCGAATTATAAAAAAACAGACTATCTAGAACAAAGAGGAAGCCTAAGAAAGAAACAATCCGGATATGAGACAACAACGGCACAGATGGAGTGGTTTCCATGTATTCAACTCTCTTCTGAGCCAGCCAATGCAGAGCTTTGATCAACAACAGAGCCGTAACCATACCCAGGAATGCAACAGAAAAATCTTGACGAAAAATAGTGATGGCAAAAAGGATTTCCATCAACTCCTTCCATGATTGCTCGTTGAGCCTCTCAACTTCTGCTTCTCTAAGAGAACCCAGAAATATTTTTTTCGTTAGCTGCCACAAAATGCACATGATGACTAAACCCATATTGAGAAGAAGTACTAGATTTATCTTGGAAGTCGATAAATAGACCAATGCTGGGTAGAACTGCCCTCTACTGTTGAAAGCATGATAGATAACCATTATGGTTGCAATAAAACTAATCCCCGCATATGTTTGCAGCTTCATCATTCTCTACAGCACTGCCATATGAGAAGTTGAAACGTCAGCCAAATGAAACTATTAAATGATGCTAAAATATCATCGTTGCCTATCTTGAAAATATTGTGCATTAGTTATCTTTCAGTAAGCCGTTTAAATTGAGAAGTAATGCATGCAGAGAAAGTCAAAATTGTTTCATTATCATCGATACCACGCACTTATGATAAGATAAAAGGACATTTGCAAGGAAAGACAGGATTTTTTTAAGGATAACTTGGGCAATCACATTGACAAACATTGATTGAAAGAACATGTTTGTATTTGGAAAATTAAGGCTCCGTTTGGTAACATTTCGTTTTTAGTTTTTAGTTTTTGAAAATTAAGCCTATTTTCCTTCCAGTCTCTTACAATAATTTGCATCTTTTTTAAGTACAATGGTTGCATTCTTAGCCAAATTTCAATAACAAAAACGAATTTTTAAAAGCTACTTTTTTTAAGTTTTCAAGTTTTTGGCTTGGTTTTATAAACCATTGGTAAAAAGTAGAAAACAAAGGAAGAGATTTGGAAGTGGAAGTAGTATCTATAGGTTTAATTTTCAGGTTACCAAACAGAGATAAGGAATCAAAAGTCCTTTTAGCCAAAATAAATAAATAAATTATAAAGAGGTTACTTCAGGTACTTCAAGAGTTTTTTCGGGAATGTTGATAGGAGAAGTAACGAGACTAGCATTTGTTTGAATTCCGAAAGAAAAATACTTCATTCTCACCATTGATGTTTACCACTCGACTTCTAAACCACAAGCTTATCGAGCAAAGATTAATATATAAAAATTCCAAAAAGAGCGAAGGACTCCAACTGCTAAAACGAAGAATAAAGGAAAATCAGAGGAGAAAAATACCCAATGCGCCAAGCTCCAAACCTATAACCACAAGCTTATCGAGAACCGATAGCTTGTTCTAATCCAAATACGAAGCCTAACATAAATCAATCATAATCAATTACAAAGCCCTAAATTCTGAAGCAGAAATTACAAGAAAAAGAAAAACATTCACACCAAACATAAATTTTCAATTTATCGCAACAAAAAAACACAAGACATTAGGCAATTTCGTCTCTCACTCCCTCTTGAAAACCTAACGAAGTTCAACAATAACTCGTAGAAAGAGTTAGAAGATGGAGAGTACCTGGGAAGCGACAGCGATCTGAGATCAAAACCGAAAATCTGGAAACGATGAACAATCTAGAAATATAGGGATTTCGCGTTCTCTTCATTGTTTTTTTAATTTAAATAAATATGTCAGAGAAAATTAACAAAGTCTAAAAGAGTAAATGACAATTTTAGCCTTTTAACTGTTTCAGTTTTTTTTCAAAAAAAAAAAAAAGAAAAACTTTAATGAAAATCTTATTTTAACTTTTATTGAATAAGTTCGGTTTTTTTATATTTTTATTTTTCATATTTAACCACTAATGTTATTAATAATTCACTTTTCACAATTTTTTAAGAACTTAATTTTACAACTATCTATATAGTATATAAACTAATTAACTCCAACATATTGACTTTAGAATTTTTGGTCAAACATCCCACCATAACGTTGTGTTGCATCTATGAAATATTCAAAATATTTAAAACTTAATTAATTTATTGAATATGAATTGGTTTTTTAAGTTGATCAAAGACAAATAAAAATTTATTGAATATATATGTACATACATACATATACATATACATATACATACATATACATATACATATACATACATATACATATACATATACATACATATACATATACATATACATATACATATATATATACATATATATGTATATGTATATAAGAAATTTATGTTTATTAAGATTTTTTAAAAAGGGGAATTCATATATTGAAGAGTGGGCCAAAAGAGCTCACTAGCAATGAGTCATCCAAGTGAGAATTAACAACATCCAACAATCACAAACATTGGAAAATCATAATCTTAAAAAAGAAAGATGAACAATTTTCATTACAGAGATTACATTTGAAGATGGAAGACACTTCACGTGCAATGTGATGAACAACGAGGCAGCTCGAGCAATGGGAGAATGAGACACGGAAGGACTAGGCACACTCTGATGAGCTTTTAATCCCTCATAGATAAGCCTTGGCCGCGATTTTATTCACACGGAGATTTTAACCCGAAAATTCATTTCGTTGATTTTATCAATTTTTGAATATAAGTGTTACGTCTCTGATTTTATCTTTTGATTATTTCCCTAGATACATGAATCTTACAATTTTATTCTTGAACTTTGACTTTTATTTTAAATCATTCTATACATCAATTTTCAATAAATACTCATTTTCAATTTTTAGTTTATTAATTAAATTTAAAAAATTACAAATAATTAAATATCACGATTAATGAACTTAGTTCAACGGTATTTGTCATGACCTTCCATCCTAAAGATGAAAGATTTGATCCCCACCTCCATTGTTGTACCCGAAAGGAAAATAATAATAATTAAGTTTTACTATATTTAAACATTGAAACTTAGATCTAAGTCGAACAAAATAATAAGTAAAAGGTGACTCTCTCCACCCCAAATTAATCCAATTAGATTATGCCATAAGGTCAAAAGCTCTGTTGATAAAATAAAAAGACTTTACATTTAGAAGCTGTAAACATGTTGATCCAAGATCTGAAAACTAAAATCTCTTAAAATTAGTGGAATGTACAACTTCAAGGAATTGATTGGTTTTCTTCATGAAGGAAAAGGCCTTAAGAATTCTTGGACAACAAGAAACAAACTCTGCAATCCAGATGGGTATCTAAACCTTGATATTAAAACACCTAAAAATAAAAGATTCAGAAGACAATTTATGAATGATCCTGAAGTGTTATTTCATAAACTATATAACATGTTTTTTACTCGAGATAAATTTTAACATCAATCCCATTATCAATAAGAGATTGAACCACAGCTCTTATTTTGCCTTCAAATTTGTCCCTCTCTCTAGGAGTATAACTAGCGGTATAAACATCAGCTTCTCTAGCCCTCTCAGCTAAAATACGGCCAACGGCCAAACAAGCAGGTATATCTGAACGAGATTGAAGAACAGCTTTGATATCTTTTGAGTTAGTACCTGCAACAGCAACTTGTTTGCAAGTCACCCTGTGTGTAAGTGATGCTGAAACAAACCGCTTTGAGATGAACACGTCAAGTGTAAATGGTTCCATGTAAGCTACCGTCCGTTGCTTAAATGATATGTGCTTTTTTGGATTCTTGGATTTCTTTGATTTCTGGTATGTATATGGCCGACTATTATCATCATCTAAGAAGTCCTCTACACCAAAGAAACTTCTGGGTGCATAATGAACCTGTGATAAAGCAATCAATCAAGCATTGGATAATCAAAGCCAAAAGTTTAAAAGAGTTGGATTAAATCTGGGCAAGTGATTTATTCTAATGCAAAAGATGGAAAATAATTTAAACAGCATGTATATCAGAACACGATGATGATTATTGACCAAAACTTCTTGTATAACATCATGTGCGGTCAGTCTTTTAGAAGTCAAGAGGATAGCCAATAAGAGGATATAGGGATATATCAGTGTTGGTGTCTAGGCAAACTTATATAAGAATTACTGTCCAGCCCTGAAACAATTCATATCGAAAACTTGTAGAATATTTATAACTCTAGTTACCAATTTTGAAATCAACACCTCTTAGGCATCATAGATGAGATGCTATTCAGTTTAGGAGGTGTAGCTTAACTAGTTTTATGAAAATTGCCTTGCATTTTTGGAAAAAGACCTTCAATCTATAGGAGATATAGTCCAACCACCTAACTAACTGTAACGTGGCTATGAAAACGACTAAATACACAATTGAGAGTAATTTAGAAACTGTTAAAATCACTTTTGTGATATTAAAAATTACTTCAAAACACGTTTATAATCACTTAAAATCAATTTAATATTTTACACTTTTAAAACCTTAACATCTCTTCTCCCAAGCCTAAAACTAAAATCTTCAATCAAATACACAAGAGGGGTGATCTAAGTCATTTCCCTAATGGCCAACAAACAACGACAACCAAACGAAAAAAGAATTGGAGCTCTAGACCAACCAAAAAATTAGAAACCAAACGGTTCTTAAGGGGCAGCAAATAATAGGAACAAGGAAAACATAGAGCAAAGGGGTCTATTCCCTACCCACTGATCTTACCAAAAATATGTTTCCTTACCTTTCTCCACGGACCTCGAAGTAGGATAAAAGGGGAGCTCTAGAGAAATATCCTCCCATTATAGTTTATGAGAGGTATTTTTAAAGGTATTTGTAAGTACTCAGTCTATCAATTTAAAAGATAAAACTAGAAGTAACACATTTGGTTCCTTAAGCAGTCGCTGTTTCAAAGGAAACATCAAGATTCTTTGGATCAACATTGTGAAGACTACCAATGGGAATTTGGTTTGAGAGGAATAAAATCTTCAATCATACATGCTCCTCATGGGAAAAAAAATCGAATTAATCAAGTTTCACATGGCTTCTTGGTGTGTTCTATCCAAAGCTTTTCAAAACTATTCAATCCATGATATTATTGTTGGGTAAGTTGCCTTTTTCTTGCAAGTCAACATTGTTTTCTGGTATGGGATGTTGCCTTATTATGTAAATTTATGCAAAGAGTGAAATCTTGTGATTTTGAAGATGTATAGTGTATGGTCCTTTATTTTGGAGGTTTCGCTTACGATAAAACTGAAATATTTATAAAACAAGAATATTGATAGCTACGAGATGAAATTTTACCTCCCCTTTATGAAAGTCCATTGTTGGCACAAGCAAATAAGGCCTGAATCTGTCCACTTCACATGCACAAAGCACATGTTTACGCATATTTCCAAGAAAGTGTTTCAACATCTTTTCCTTCTTCTACTAGCTAACCCAACCCCCCTTTGGCCTTTTGTACTAAAAGAGCCTGATTTCAACTCCTATGAGCACCTAAAAGAAAAAAAGAGGCGAAATATTATATCTCCCAGCTACATGAAAATATTTCAGTACTCAGAGGTTTAATAAACGGATTAAACTACTAAATGAGCATGAGTACACTAGATAAAGGCTTAACTTTATGATAGAAGAACACAAACAGGTTCAACCTTTAAGAGGCATAGTGTCGAACAGTTATCCGGCAATACAAAGTTCGGACTAGCGAGAATTTCAAATATTAAAAACGAGTAAAAAAAATAAAAGCAGCCATGAATTCGAACAAGTTATGTGCATTATTGGCAGCTTAAAATCAAAACCCATCAAGAAACAAAGATATAATATGAAAAACTGAGAGAGAAATTACCCAACAGAACACAAATGAAGGGAAATCAAAAGGCTAAACAAATTTCTTCGATAAACCCCTCTGTTTGGAACCAAATCAGAATGGATTTGAAACCATTTATTGTGTTTGAAATGGATAAAACAAAATATGACTAAGAATCCAAAATGATTGGAAGGCAATTTTTTTGTGGAACTGCCGGAGGGAGTGAGGGAGAAGAAAGAAAGCTGCCTGTGCGTTGGTGGTGATGTGCGGCTGCGACATAGCATACACAAAGGAAAAAGAACTAAAGAACTTTCAATATTTAATTTATATAATTATAAGGGTTTATTGGTAAATTACTTGTTTTCTATGAACCGTAATATTTTGTTATATTTTGTCGATACTTTGACTACATTTGAAAATAGTTCAAGAAGAAATTTGTAACTTTTTTTTCTTAAGGGGGTTAGTTAATTAAATTATACTATAAGTTTTAGGCTACTTGAGTTATACTCCTTATGTGATCACATTTGAGTTTTAACTTGATTTGTGTTTTATTAATATGACATGCTTATTACAATTGTACTTGATTGACACTGCTATTGAGAAAATGGCATGGATAGCCAAAATATAAAGCGTAAATGAAATTTAACTAAGTTTTAGAAACAAAAGTTTCGTTTTTTTTAATCATTGGTATTTTGTTTACGTCATCTCATATGAAATTACCAAAATCACTTCAATGTTTCTTCAATCTCTTTGCTCCCTCTCACTCTTGATTTACACTTTTTTGAAAAAAAAAAAATAATTAGCAACTACTTGCTTGGTATGCACTTTTTCTTTTTGAAAAATAAGTGTTAGTAATCTGCATTCTTTTGAATCAAATATGGAATTTGAAGTCTCAATTAGTGTGTCTCAATATGTAGTTATTTTTTTTAATCAGTGATATGCACCTCCACTCAAATTAAAGATGGAAGCTGGAGGGTGAATCAAAGGGAGAGGAAGAAATTAGAGGAAGACCATAGAGAGGAGGAAGAAGTTAGAATGAGAGCAAGGAGCAAGAGGAAGAACCAAAGAGTTGCAAATTTGATGAAGAAAAAAATGGAAGAAGTAAGAGGAAGAAACCCGACACGAGAGGAATGAACAAGAATTTGTGGAAGGGCAAACCTCTCGAATGTTTTAGACTCAAATTGGTACTTTCGCACGCAGTTGACGTAAGCCTAGGACCATTTATGAAATTGTAGTTTGAGGCCCTCTAGCAATACTTATCTTAAAACCAAATGATGAAGTTATAACCATTTTCAATCCATTTATACATTTATTTACAACTATAAAAAGTCTAGTGCACTTAAAATCAACAAATCTAGACATGAAAATATACAAGTTTATATAACTTGACTTTACGATATTAAATTATAGAAACCTGGTATGGCAACGTCGATTACTAAATTATATAAATCTGATGGCAACGTCAATTATAATATAAATCTTATGGCAACGTCATTACAAAAAGTGACATCCGACAAAATTGAAAGACTCAACCAATTAGAAGTAGAAACTCACAATGCATTACACCTATTATTGAGAGCCCACTTAGCTAGAATGTGGGTAACACCATTAACACTTTTGAAAATATGGTGAACATAAAGACGAGACAAAAAACACTAAATTTCATTCAACACCACTCCAATTAGGAAGAAACTCAAAGATCTATAATTAATGGCACATACTAACGCAAGGGTGTTGCTCTCCACCACCACCTGAGTTGCACCGGACTCCACCACCCTTTTAAGTTTATAGAGAAGAGCAAGAGCATCTGCCTCCAAAGCATCAATCCCCATCGGAAGCCATACAACAGATGCACAGATAAGAGCATCATCCTTCCCAGGAAAAACAACACCCACACCAGTACAAGAAGATTGAGAACAAGCCGCATCAGTGTTAAGCTTAAGAAAACCCATTGGAGGAGGAATCCACCGATCAACCATTCCAACAAGGCTATGTTGGACAGTCACCATCGAAGGAGCCGAATTTTGCGGAGAGGAATTAGCCTCCTAAAACTCCAAACAGTAATTTAAAATCTATTCCACTCTATAACTTGCATCACCAACCTCAGAGGAGTGAGCCAGATTATTGTGATCCAACCACAAAGCCCAACAGCCGATGGACAAATTTTCCAACTAAGAAAATGAAATCATTGAAAGAACCAATCAACAGGGAAAAACAACCAACATCATCAAAATTCAGGTTAGGCTGCATCTTCCAATCTTTTTTAGCTTGTTTACAATGGAAAAACAAACACGTGATCAGTGGTCTCCTTCTGTCTCTAACACATCACACGCAGAGGAGAAATTTGCACCCTTTTTAGATATAGGCTGAATTTTGTGGGCAGAGTATTATAGCATAAGCCCTACATAAAAACTTCAATCTTATTTGGAATCTTTAGACATCATAGCGTTTTCCACCAAACAATCAACCGACTAAGCGAAGAGCAAGAAGTATCAATGGAATGAGTGAGAAAAACTTTATAAGCATTCTTATTGAATAGCATAATACTCTTTTTCTTTTATTTGAGACCAGAGCTTCAAATCTTCAAATTCTCCCTTCTGCCTAAATTAATAATAAAATAAATAAATGTAGTACCGAGCTGTGGAACAACGTTTCATTAAATTAGGATAAAGCAACGATGATTAATAGCGTCATTTACATCCTTTGAATTCGAAAAACTGCATCCAATCAATAGTTGTCAGTCTAAGATTGCCCAGAAATAGCAAGTCTAATCCTAAATTTTATAAGTAATTTTGACAAAATTCCACCACCAAGTAAGCCTCAGTGGCAAATATAAATCATCACTCCTTCTATTGCTACAATACATGGGCTCAATCCACATTGCCTATCAATTGTTGATTCCGCCGCCCTTGCCACCAAAAAATTCACTCAGACCTGTTTCTTCTTCTCCAGATTAGCAGCTACGAGTCGTTGTCGCTTCCGCCATGCCGGAATTTTACCTGGGAACATAAATCTCAACAGTCTTTCCCAAGAGTAACAGCACAAGAACATAAGAAGTGCCCAACCCAGAAGCTTATCTCTCATTCCCGCAGGCAATGGAACCAGTTTCAGCCAGTCATTGAGATCTCTAAACAAATCGGAGGTAATAACAGTGAAAAAACCAACTGCAGCCAAGAGGGCGTATAAGAACGGCTTGTTTTCGGATACACTCTGGTTGAAGGGATGACCCATGTAGTTTACAGCAAAGGTTGCCACCTGAAGCATCATGCTTACCATGTATGAAACCGTGTTAACCAAGTTGGGATGAAAATCTGAGTCAGGCTCTATACATTCATCAGGCATATGCTTTTCAGCTTCTTTCACTGAAGAAATCAAGAAACATAAGTGGATTGCAAATTGGCCCAACAAAGAAAGGAGAACATAAGAGCAAAAGACATGTGGATGGGGGCGTTCAGCTGAGAGTGTCGGAAGGGGCCGCGCATGAGAGATGAAGAGAAAAAAGGCTGCTGTGAATACTCCACTGATAGTGGCTTGAATATCGCCGAGCTTTACCCCATCCAAATACATAACACTCAGTACGTAGGCAGTAGCGAGGCAATTGAGACCGAGAATTTTAAACATCTGTAGTGTTGTCACTAGAGTACTTCGACCCTGGCGAATAATGTCCGTAGTAGGGGCAACAGAAGCATGCTTTGCGGTGAATGGTGATGCCATGGATGCATCTCCAAGCTTCACAATAGGGGCAGAGCGCCCATCGCCCTCTTCGTTTAACTCATCCATAAGTTTCTTTAGCTTCTGTCTTTGCATCTCTGCAGGTGTCCGTGGACGGTTGCTAGATTGCTCAGCAGCAGAATCCAGTTTTGCACCAACTTTGCTTTTTGAAGAACCTTCTCCACTAACAAGTGCTTTTCCTGATGATTCGGATGAAGGCTTAGATTTCTTTGACTTTCCAGACCGTACAGCCTCATCTTTAGATGCTTCTGAGGAAGAGTTACCACTTTGAGGAGGAGGGACTGCGTTTAGGAGAGCAATTCCTACATGGGCCTGATAAACAAGCATATAATGATTGTTATAAAGGGAAGACAGTCATCTCAAACATCCGAACTAAATGTTCAAGCATAAAAATTAAAATCTATCTGTTGCTCCACATTATATTTGTTAAT
This sequence comes from Cucumis cinereus, assembly GCA_037974625.1. Lineage (NCBI taxonomy): Eukaryota > Viridiplantae > Streptophyta > Magnoliopsida > Cucurbitales > Cucurbitaceae > Cucumis > Cucumis cinereus. The sequence goes on from JBBPDJ010000019.1 coordinate 13,449,871, forward strand.
GCACTAAAAGTTGATAGACATCTTAAGTCAAGACCTGCTTCAAAGCTCCAACATCGTTTGTACCATCCCCACACATTAACGTCATTCTTCCGACTGTTTTGAAAGTGGTCAAAATGAGTTCTTTCTGCTCAGGAGCAACTCTTGCAAAAACCTATTAAAACAGTTCAAATGTACGGCTTCAAGTTGGCATAATTGCGACAAACAATATTCTGACAAGAGATAAAGATTGAGAACCTTAACATATGGAATAACATCCAGCACAGTGGAGGTGCGTTGTAGCATTGCGATGCAGTCACCTCCAATACAAAGATCATATGTCTCTGATAAAGTTCCCACCTCTTTCTCACTGAGGAAATATACACGAGGATAAAGAAATCATGTACATGTAAACACGAACATACGTAAGGGAAAAACGTAAATCAATACGGTTGAGAAGCAAGGGGAAAAAAGTAAAACAAGGACAATAAATGCTAATAAAATTCACCTGTAGGGAACTGTCTCTGACTCATCTGGGGAAAGCCATTTATATTCCTCAGTTCCTTTCATAGAATTGAGAATTAAAATTTGCTTTGAGGTAATATGAACTTGGCTAGCTACGTGGCACGCTGTTAAAGCTTGGTCACCAGTAATCATGACCTAATACAACAACAAAAACAAAAAAAAACATGTTTCACACTTTCTACTTGCTTCAAATACAAGGAAATACCATGTTTCACACAGAACAAATTCACTTCACAATCCCCTGGTACTGATTAAGTCATATTATAGCTTATGATAAACACATAAAATGCAAAATAGAAAGAAGATTACTTTCTTACGAAATCAACAATGAAGCTCTTAAATCTCTGATATAGTAAACCAATAGTATATTCTATAAGTCACAATCAAGTAGAAATGATTAGGCTGGATAAACTGTACCAAGTCATGGGATGATCCTTTAAGCTCAGATAATATTGTAGCTGAATCTGTCCGAATTGGACAATTGAACACCTGGAATGTACAAGTGTTGAAAACATTAAACAATTGAAAATAGGGACGAAAAAGGAACAGAAAAGAAGCTCTAATTTCAAGCTGAATATATCGTAAGAGTAGAAATTGGGAGAATCAATTATGGGTGGGGATAAGTACAAGTGGTTTGAGAATGTTAACAACAGAAAATATAATCAGATACTAAAACTGAAACAAGAGAGAGCAAGTCCCCCCCAATTACCGCAAAACCAGCAAATATCAGGTCACTCTCCACCAAGTCCCTATCCAGGCCTCGTGCTTCACTAACCTTCAATATTGGAAAGAAATAGAAACCAGCCAGGTAAATGAAGTATTCATGAAATGAAGTTATAGATTTATGAATTCATTTCAAATAGTACTTAATATTGAAGACATTGACAACAATGAAGAAAACAATGACAATGATCTAAGGAACATGGACACACACATGAGATAGTACAGACAAGGAGGCATACCATGTTCTAAGAAATTAGGTCATTTATAAAAGAAGTATCATTGTTTTCTTCGTTTTTTATTAATCTGTTTATTTATTGTTCAGTTCCAATAGATTTTCAACCTTCTTTTCAAAGCACCTAAGTTACTATTCTAATATAACTTTTGAAAAATAGTGTTGACCATTTTATCCCATACATGTGTCACCCACGTAATGTGTTCCCTGTCATGTTCAAAGATGGCCTTAATGAATTCAAGATTTTAAAAGTAATTAAGATCAGAGATGTCAAATCACAGTTCCAGCATGTCTCCAGTGCATGTCCCCGGGTGGGGAAACAGCTGTGCTAAAAATACGTCCATGTTTCTGAGACAAAGATGGTGATAACGTCCACAACAATGATGATTATGGAAATCCCAGTTGGAAAAATAACCATAACAAAACAATGGAAATTGTTAACTGTGACAATAACAGGGACTACTATAATGACAATAATGATGACAGTGAAAACAAGCCATCTACAAAATAATGCAGTCTTTTATGTTTATACATAGATGTGTGGGACAGAATATCTTACTGTCATGTCTGGAAGTGATTTGTAAGCAAGAGCAAGGACTCGGGAACCTTGTCGTGTATATTTCTTATAAGTCTCAACATAAAATGAAGGTATATCAGTGAGCCTCTCCTGGATGGTTTCAGGGGCACCCTGAAATGAAGAGACCAAGTTTATTTAGACTGGAGAGGTTCAAACAATTATTTGCATTGTAAATACACAAACTAGACATATAACTCCGGCTCCAGAATCTAAATACTTGCACGCTACGTGCTATCTACATGTGTTCCTACCATGTCCTAACATGTCTGAAATTAAATAATTATAGTATCAATGACTTTCTTTTCGCCATGGTGTTCACCAAATTACATTATTGATGAAAATATATGAATATTTGCAAGATATGTGTCGAACTCCAACATTCTAAAATAGAGTTTTTTTAACACTCTAAAATAGAGTTTTTTTAACACTCTAAAATAGTGTTCATAATTCATATTTCATGTAAGTTTATAAAACTATGAAACAAAGAATTCGAATGATATTCCAGCAAACCAACTTTCAAGATAAATAAACAACTACGCCAAACCTGTTCATTCTAGCCTCTCATTGGACTTTGGCAAGTGAGATTTCTTAAATTTTATGGCTCAAGAAAAATAGGAGAGTTTTATCGGGTTTAATAAGTGTGGAAGGAGGTTTTGGGGAGTGAGCATTGCTCTCTATAAACATTCTAAAAGTTCATTAGTTAATTTTATATAAAGCATTCTTATAAGCTATAGCAGTTTTCTTGTAATTTTGCCTTTTATTTTCTCTTTTTTTTGTAATCATGAAACAAGGTAAATACTAACTAGAAATAAACAAGTCTAAGACGAATGCTGGTCAAGCAGAAAAAACCATCAGACCTTCACAAATGCAAAAAATTCCTCTTGAAGGCGCACAACGACTGCCATTCTCTTCAAATGTGAAGCAAAGTGGTGCCTCTGAACAATCTGGACAGCGTGGCCACTTCCCCTGCAATTAATTAAAAGTAAATTATATTATGAAAAAAAAATGCATAGCCAATGGAGAGTTAAATAATGACTGTAATAGCTGAATGTTTGACCCAGTGAAAAATGAAAAGAGCAGTAGCTGATGACAAAATTTAAAGCAGAAACAGAAAATTTTGTTTGATAACCCAAAATATACATTGAAGAATGAAGAGGATAACAGAAATTGCTCAAGTAACATTGAACGTGAACTCAACGTGTATAAATGACTGTTCTGAAAAATAAAGGCACGTCAATAAAGATTGTTCCTAAGAGGCCCTTGCATGGGCATATAGATTTACACCCTTTAGATCGAGCTAGATGAAAAATGAAACCAAAAAGAAACCAGTTTGTACCAAAAACAGCGAAGTCACAACCCCTGAAAAGGTGGTCAACATCCTCAACCAGCCTCTGGCAGAGAATATAACACTCTGGTCCCATTCTAACAAACCCAACAACTTTGTCAAAACGCAATCCATGGTATTAACTCTTCCATGAAAAACCTGCTATATGAAGAATTAAACCTTCTTCAAAATTTTGGCCTTCTTTAGCAAGTAAAAGATTCAGAAGCTTGGCAGGAAAGGCTTCACAAGGCAAAAGAATAAAGAACGACAAGAAAACCCGTCGACGATATTGGGACCCAAAAGATGATGATTCCCACCCCCAAGGCTAACCACAAGCTCCCAACCAAAGATAAGAGGTCACAATATTCTTTGTTCACCTATCGAACAATGACGGCAAAAAGCCAAAGAAAAAGAGAACACCCTTCTAGAGAAGAAGAGAATGGAAGCCATTATAATTCATATGGTCCCTCTTGGATGTATGATAATTGATAACATAATCAAGGAAACAAAGAGCAGATAGGTCTATCCCCCATCCACATATCCTCCCAAAAATAAGCATCAATCTCATTCCCCACTAAACACTAAACAAAAAGAGAGAAATAGAGAAGCCATCCAAAATATCGTTCCAACCATTTCTGGAAGTGTCTTTCAAAACCCCATCCGGAATCCACTCAAAAGAATTTGGCCCATATTTGCTCACAAATTCCCTTGACAAGGAAACTATAGAAAGATAAAACCACACAAGCTTCCAAACCAAAAATCCGGCTGGAGATACTTTGGCAGCAAAACCCACAACTGATGAAACATAGCCTTCAAAAATGCTATGTTTAGACCATTTAGCAAATAGAGCCAAGTATTGTGCCCTATGGTTGCCTAAGGTTAGCCAAGAAAGCCATTTTCGCATCACGAGGAAATGCTAGAATCATTTAGCCAATATGTGTCATGCCCAAAGGCTACCTAAGCCTAGCCCCAATGGTCCAAAGGCTTGGACACCATCTCCTACCCAATTAAGAGAAAATTATTTCCCCCCATGGTCCCATCCACCCCTTCCTCCCATAAGAAGCTTTTCACGAGCTTCTCCTAAGACTTATTAACGATCATAGTTACCTAAACAAAGAGAAAAAAAAATAAGTTGAGATACCAGTCAAAATGGACTGGACGAGCAACCTCCTTTAGTATTAGCAAGCTTGGATATTAACATTTGAGGTAGGTGATCACCAAAATTCAATTTATAACCTCAAACCAATTTAATTTGTATCTTATCTCTTGAGCGCTTGACCATGCCTCAATGCGCAACTAGTTACATGCTGAGATAATACATGTAAACATAAATTTTTTTAATTATAACTTTAATCAGAGTTGTAAACATAAATTTTTAAATTAAAACTTTAATCATAGTACATGGGAGATCGGATTTAAACTAGAACTTCAATCAATTTAAGGTATCTCTCTACATTACAATTTACATGTATTGATGCATAAGTATACCCAAATACATAAATTCAGATTTTTGCAAGTCCTTAAAAGAAAGGGGGGAGCATTACTTTCTGGGAATGGCTTTCTCATCAGATTTGTAAATCCAATCAACTCCCTTGAGAGCAGCCTTTTCAAGAGGATCCCCCACCTACAGAAAAGTGAAGACCAAATATAGTGTTCCCATGTGCAATATTTTGTAAGGAGCAAATTCGCGCAGACTTTTTCTTCTCATCGATAGATATATCAAGAATTCAAGAATGAAGCTAACTTACCAACTTGTTGTCCACAAACACCAGTGCATGGCAAGAAGCCAGAATTTCAACTGTGCGCAAAGACACACTAGTCATGTCAGTTTCCAATTCCTCCTTATCATTCAAACCAACTACTCCTCGAAACTCCTACAGATGCCCAGAAAGTGAAGGAGAATAAACATCTTGAATAATATTGCATAATGGATAACAATTTTTGTATTTTGAGTTCAATATGAGCAAACCATGTCATCTGATGTCAATGTTCCAGTTTTATCAAAACAACAAATATCAACCTGCAGGAAAAGAACAATACAAAATTTGATTATAAATACACAAATAGAAAGGTACTAACTTGCCATTCCAATAAAAAAGAATAAGAACGAGTTTACACACCACAGATTTATGAATTACAGCTCTAAAAAGGCAATACATCAAAACAAAGCAAAAACAAACTAAACAGATATCAGAAAACGACAAAAATAATATTAAAAAAAAACTATGAAAATTTACAAGCATTCCAAATTGATGGAATACGATTAAAAAAAACACACAGACAAGTCTAAGACATACAACCGTCCAAGCCTTTCCATAATATTTAACAATTGGAAGGCTTTTATCTACTAGTTTTTTTTTTTTTTTTTTTTTTTTGTTTGGGAAGGGCCACCTTGTCCCTTGCCCTTAGGTTGTTCTTTGTTACCCTTTTGGGTTCTTGAATATACTTGTCTCTTATCCAAAAAAAAACAAAAAAACCGTCCAAGGCAGTGCTAAACACCAACTTGAAAATGGAAGAACAATAGTAACATTGGAATTGTATTATAATATAAAGAAAGAAAATATTACAATATTCAAGTGCTTCAAGAGACCACAACTTTCCCAAAATTAAACTCCAAATTTCTGTCTTCTTTCATCCCACTTACCCACTCCCCATTTATAATAACTCTTTCCTAACCAACTCCCTTAACTAATGTCTAATGACAAACATGTGTAGTGAGTATCTTAATAATTCTCCTAACATTTCCCAACTAATAGTCCTAATAGATAGACACTCTCCTATCATTTCTCAACTAATATTCGTAATAGACAGCAGACAGAGAATGCTTGCAACTCAATTATGAGTTACCTACCATTGTGGTTCCAATATATCCTTCCTCACAAATAAGAGCTTCTTGATCAATTTTACAAAGCATTTATATCCATGTGTCACACCATCACAAGCTTGCACTCATCTCAGTAATTTTCATGAGACAACTGTCTAACTTTACTAAAATTTGTTGTTAAGGCAACTCACATGTAAGTTGAATTCTTTTGAATACTTTTGTGACCTCGTACAATTCAAAGTTTCTAATTGGAGTACCCAACTCAAACATTTTTGTGACCACACCGTTTTCTTTGTCAACCTAGACTGTGGTTTTGTGGAAAGAAGTGGTCACCATAGCTCCTCCTCTAACAATCTATAGTCTTTCCTCTCTTCCAACAATTTATTATCAGCTGGTCCGACCACTCATCCATGCCAATGTCATTGACTAATTTCTTTTGCAGTCAATATTGTTTTACAAGAAATTTGAAGGAAACAAGAAACACAAGTAGCAACCACAAAAAATTTTGAACATCATGCCTGCACCTCAATGACGCTTCTTGGTGTACGGCTTCCACTCTCTTTTGTATTTATCATATTTACCACCCAACTTGTAATTCTTCTTTCATTAATGAAAGTTTTGGTTTCTTACCAAATTAGGATATCTCACTAGTCTCAATTAAAGCTTTATAATTTTGTGATGCCATGAAAACTGAAAGAAAGTTTTCTTACCAGTTAATGCATCAAAGGTGGAATACAAAAGAACGAATAGAAATATCATGCATGTGATATGAATAATCAATTAACGATCTCACATTTTTTAATGAAGAAAGGAGTTTTTAAGTGTAATTAATTGCAAAAGAAGTGGTGAAAATTCACCAAACACGCAGAGGTAAACTACCTTCCCAGCAAATGGTATTCGGAAAGGCTCTGTACAAAATATTCCACGTCGTGCTAGAGCAATTAACGATGTATTAACTGCTATTGACAGTTCCATTGGTAGTTCAGGAGGAATAACAGAAGTGATTATAAGTGAGCAACTAAGGAAAAGCTTGTACTTGCTTCTCGTGGGATCTTCCAACCCCTACATCAAAGAAACTCTCTTCACCCTATATCATTGAGATCTAAAACTCAGAGCACAGAAAAGTGTGTCATCTTACCTTTACAAGTACATAACCAGCAGCTATAACTGCAAATACAACTAAGAACATAATAAATAGGCCACTTTCCCAACTGTTAGCTGTAACCTACAATTGGAGCAAAAGGTATATACATACACATTATCGGATCTTGGACAAGAAGGGTAGTATAAATTTCATTAAAGTTGCAAACCAAAAAAATGTCAAATTAGTTACCCTCTCCGTAGAAAACAAAATTGTGCGCATTAGTTTCCCTTGACTTGTTTCAAATCCAGTTCGCAAAACAACAGCTAGGCAGCCACCATCAGGGGTTCTAAGAGGAAAGGTCTGTCTCCACCAAATAATAAAAAATGAGAATATTCACAAGGTCTAAACTAAAGCCACCAGATTCCTTACAACAAATCTACCTTATCCGGAGTATGCTGGAGTATTTTGGTCCCACCAAATAACACATGACTTTTGTCTCTCTTAGCTGATAACTTCTCATCAATTCCTCTCCCAGTTATTGAAACCTGGGAAGGTAAGCACTAGTTAATGTGGTCGTGGAACATAGATATAAAATCTTTCAATATCATTCTCAACCCTTATAAAGTACCCCAACTGCAGGAACTTATTTAAGTAACTCATTTCACATCTATAGCATTTAACGAAAAGTTGAAACTATTGTATAAATACCATAGTTAGCTATAAAAAACACCTAGCTGAAATGCTTTCTAGTAATTTTGGGTTGGAATTTTTGGAATTCTTTCTTGTGATTTTAGGATGAAACTTGTAGCCATACATTACATTGTTTCAGCTTCAGAGGGCTATGCAGTTATGTTTTTTTTTTAAGGAAACAAGCCTCTTTATTGATGATAATATGTGAGGCTAGCATTCAAAGTACAGGAGAATTATACAAAGAGCAAAAGGACTAAAGAGGAAGGTACAACCTATAACCTTGCTAAAACTCATCAATACAGCAAGCTTAGCACAAAACAACAAACTATTCAAAACCTTCAAAACCGAAACAACAAATGGAACCTTAGAACAAAAACATCAAAAACAGACTATTAAAGAGAGGCCAAAATAAGCTGAGATCTTGCCCAGAAAACAGACTATTAAAGAGGCTATGCAGTTTATGTTTGTGGTAGATAGTTTGCTATTTGGTACATTTTGGAGGCTGTAAGTATGCACTTCTTCTTTTATCTCTCTTTTTTTTTTTTTTCTTCTCTCTTTTTTTTTTTTTTGGTGGGGGGGGGGGGGGGGGGGGGGGCCTTCCCCCACCC
>JBBPDJ010000019.1:13460741-13515223 GCA_037974625.1 Cucumis cinereus
CCCCCCCCCCCCCCCCCCCCCCCCCCCCCCCCCCCCCCCCCCCCCCCCCCCCCCCCCCCCCCACACAAAAGCACGGCGTGTGGCAATTCCTGGCTAAAAAAGTGAAATGAGTGAACTGTAAAAGGGTGCTTTGTTTTGCAACAAGAAAACATTGTAAACAAAACTAATTCCATAAAACTATTAAAAGAGGAAAAGGAATCCCTAAAGAGCCGTCTATTGCTTTCGCACATAAACTCCAAAAGAAAGCACGCAGGATAGCCAACCAAACCATCTTCTTAGTTCCACCAAAAGGATGGCCCACCAATAAAAATGTCAATGAATCACAGATAGAATTAGGACATATAAAGGGCCATCCAAAAGCAAGAACAATGTTCCGAAAATTTGCAGCAAAAAGGCAATGTAGAAACAAATGAATTGGAGATTCAACATGTTGGCAACACATATGACACCAAGAAGGAGAAATACACATATAAGGCATTTAGGCAAACAACGTTGCAAACGATCAACAGTATTGATGGCACCCAAACTAAGCTCCCAAAGAAAAATTTTACTCTTTATAGGGTAACCATCATTCCAAATCACCGAAAGATAATCAAACTAATAGTTATCCAGAGCATCCACTAGGTCTGTGCAAAAGTTGGACAAAACCGACGAACCAAACCAAACCGAGTGGTTCGGTCCAGTTTCTTTTTAAAAATTTAAACCACCAGTTCAATAATTTACAGAACCGATCACCTCGGTTATAGGTGTTCAAGGCTAAAAAACCACTAAAACCCAAACCGAACTGAGGTCCATTTATATACATGTACTTTTATGTTTAGCCCAGCCCACCATCCTACATTTCTTTTAATATAATATGTCCAGTTCACTCGCCCACATCGTCAGCCTAATCTCATATTCTGAATTCAAAATAAAAAAGTTTAAACACTAAAAGAGCACTTAGCTAGTTAGCTATCAGCCTCCTACAATGGAATCTTCCATCTTCAACCTTCTCTTCACCTTTTGGCTTATGGTCCTTCTTCTCCTGCAGCACGACCGCTGCCCAAACCTCCATTCTTTACGTATAGTTCACACTTCACACGCTTGCGGTTGGCTGCCATATTTGTTCTCCATACTCCTCCACATCCATGACTCCCATCTTTGATTCTCCATTCTTTCTCTGCCACGTCTCCCACTGCCACCGCTCCACCGTCTAAGTTCTTCCAAAACGCCATTGACAGCCGTCGCCGCCAATAGGTCCAGCCATTGCCCACCGCTTTGGGTTCAAGTTCGCAAGTTCAATAATATGAAGGTTTTCTTTTTAATTATAGTAAAAAACGATTTAACCGAACTAAACCGAACCGACCTAAACCGAATCAAGTTGGTTTGGTTAAAAAACCGAAACCGAGACAACCGATTTTCAATGTTCCTACATAATAAAAAGCGATCACTTCGGTTCAGGCCTTGGTTTTGTCCAAAACCGGACCAAACCGAACCATGCACACTGCTACCACCCATCAAATCATCCATAAGTGATTTAACAATAATGACCATAGATGGATCAAGATGCCACAACCAAGAATCAAGAAAGGAGCGCCATCTAACAAAAGACAAGTGATGTGATAATGCAACCCATTCAGAAATCTTCATCTCAGTCCGACGAAGATTTAAATCCCATGCACCAGAAGATGAAACCCAAACATTAGCCAAAGTGACCTCCAATCTCTGAGTAGTACGATAAAACCGTAGAACTCAGCCTAAGGGTTACGGATTTGACTTTTTCATGTTTTGGTCTGTCCATATAATAAAACTCTTCGACAATTTTAATTCAATCAATAAAATGACTTGGTATCAATCTTGCCACCAAATGTAGGCAAATCAACTTTCATGTTATAATTTTGTTGGTATCCTTCTCTTTTGTGATTAAAGTCTCTTCTTATAACTTGCTTTTGCTGTGGAAATCTCCTCAGCAGTTCTTTGTCCTCACTTGGAAATTCAGAATCTTGATCTTCTTCATATGCATCGCGATTTCTCGGAAGGTTGGCAATAACTTGAACTCTTTCCACAGATGGGGAGCATCATCTATAATTCCTTCTTTCCCGATCTTGTAGAATACCATTATAAAAATCCCTATTTCTTACATTGTTCCTGTCGTTGTTTTATTGCTCTGGTTGTGCGACAATAAGTTGCTTTTTTCGCTGTTACACATTCCTCGTCATTACCTGCAAGTCTTCAATGCTTACCCGCATTCTCCCACATTTCCTTCAACTGAAAAAAAAAACCATCAATTGTCGTCTTTGGGGAAAGAACTTCTGGTGGGTTTTAGGTCTCGGCATCCCTTCCCCTACTGATATTAGCTGCATTATTACCACCCATGGAGTACGCAAAATCTCAGGGCTCTGGTACCAAACTTGGTGTATAGAGTTGGGAGTTTTTGAATTCTAAACAATACCCTGATGCTTTATTAACGATCTGATAGTTTTAACTTAAATGCTAAACCATCATAACATCCTAAACAAAAAAAAAATGTTACCACAAGGTAACTAAACTCAAAAGAACTTAGAACCGAAAGAGTTCCAAATCAAACTTAAAGAAAGGACAACAAACTGATTTTAACTAACGAGTTACATCAATAAAGACGTTACTTGGGCAGCTTGAATGGGAAAATTTCTAAATAAGTTAAATGCTTGATCTGGACGGTCTACCATGAGCGTGTTAATATAGCATATTGAATTATAAGCTATATTATTAACTACATGTAAACATGGCTTTAGATCCATGTTGTGTGTTATCTGCTTGACAATTAGTAAGGATCCGGCTCAAAAGATATTCTTTGTTGATTAAGCAAATAAGATTCAGACTCTCTCCCTTCCAGTGTTCCAAACCTTCCGGACCAGCCAATCAAGGGTAATAACTCACAATGGTAACCAGTTCTAGGCAAAGGAAAATGTAAAGATTCCGTGCACTAATGCTGAAAATGCAATCAATTGGGAACTATGGATAGAAATATATGAAACAATATTCAAGGGGAAAAGTACTCAATCAGAGAACAGGGATTCTAATTTCCAACCAAGCAAGAATTCGCAAATCTAATTCAATCAGAGAAGATGGGTACTTTGCACACTACTACTGAGAGTCTAACTTTTGAATCTGCACCCTCAAAACCAGCAGAAATATATAAGGAGTGATATTTTACAGCTATGCTGCAAATATACAGTTAGACATACTGCAGGCAACCATACGACAAGACTACATCTCAAATGTAATGACAATGCATAAGCATCATCAAATGCAAGTACAAAATTAACGAAGGAAAAGAAAAGAATAGCACCTGACTGTACTGAACAAAACATTTGAAATCAACAGACCAAGCAGTGAATAGCAAGACCAGAACATGAAGAGCCGCAAGTCCACCTAAAACAATAAAAGCATCTCCAAAGTCTATACTGGGAACAACAACGGCAAGCCAGGCCGCATAAAGAACGGCAAATGGCCACAGATCGAATCGCCATGCCCAGTGTTTCTTCCTCAACAAATCAACTCTCTCGACCACCTTCCCGCCCACATGGAATCTCAGCATCTTTTCCTCAACTCTGCTGCACGCAATTCAAAGATTCGCAAACGTGGACCATCTGGGTGATCAATAAATGAGTGTAAATCAATCAGGTTAAAAGCATGAAGGAGAGCAGACAGTGAAACGACGAATTGAAATGAAACGTAAAAGTAATGAATCGGCATATACCAGAGAGATCGGCGCCGGCGACGAAGCGATTGAATCAGCAGAACGGCTCTTGGTTTTTGTTTGAGAGAGATGAAGAGATGGTTTTGGATTTTCTTTACGGACCCGCCTTTAACCCACCCGTTTTCATTAAACGGGCATTGCTTCTTTTTTCCTTTTATTCTCTTTTTTTTCCTTCTTTTTTTTCTAGGAGATTTTTAATATATAAATATATATCTTGAATGACTTTAATGTTACAAATTTAATCATTTATTGAGTTAAGTATGGTTAAAAAATATTTTATCTTACGCACGTAATCAATTATAAATACGCTAACATTATGAATCTATTGATCATAATTCATCGAGTGAAAGTTGATAAAATTCGAGTTTTGAAAATCATAGCAATCACAATGCACATAGACTTATAGCTTCAATCATAGTTTTAAATTTCTCAGTCCTCAAATTACATGCACGGTGTGAAATTGATAAAATTTTAGAGAAAACGACTTTATAACTTCTTTTTAGACTTATGAATTTTGGTAAAGTTATTAAATGATTAATTTATGTATTGGTCAAGCTTCTAGCGATGCAATCAAATTCAATTTATAGTCAATTTTTTTTTCTTTTAAAACCTTAATTAGAAACTAGACTCGATCAAGAAAGAAATTAAATAAATATTCAATCTAGAGTATAGGCTCTAATAACAAATGATATTACAACCTTAGCATTTGAAAATTAGGAATTCAATTGATGAACCCCTAATATCAAATTCTAAAACCCCCAATCAATTTGATATTAGGGGTTTTTACAACCGAATACTAGCTTTAACTCCCCCCTGGTTTTATTTACTATTACAAAAAAAAAAAGGAACGAAGTTATTTAGAATGTCTTAACTCAATAAATAGGTCTCTTTAAGGTATGAAAGGACCATTTTATCCTTTTAGAAACACTGATTATTTTCTAAACTAAACAACTATTTTCTTCATTTGATGTGCTCCCCATCAATTCAGTATGATATTTCTACAAAACCATCTTTGAATCTTGATCTCATATATGCTCGATTATCCATTTTGATCTTTTAAATTTAGGATTTCATTGTGTTCGTTCAGTTTCATAATTGTATCCATCAAATGACAAGTATGCCGGATAACTTAGCCAACTATTGAGTAACACTGTGAGCATATCCACAAAAAAAATTAAAATCAAAAGTAGCCCTAAAACATTAGGATTAAGTATATTTAGACTATCTTTTATTTTTAAGAATAATAGATCTCTTTATGTGGAGAATGACCATTTTGTCCTTTAAATTCTTGTTATATTATTATCTGATTTGATTCGCTCCTCCTTTCGACTCCAATCTTGCAACAAAATCATCTTTGAATCTTGAAGCCTCATAGGTCATCCTCTCTCATTTGATGATCTATTTTGATCTTTTAACTTTACGGTTTTACTGTGTTCGTTCAATTTTATAACTTTATATATCCATTAAAAAGCAAGAATATTTAGAAAACCCAACCAACAATCAAGTGACACTTTGAGCTTATCCATGAAAGTTTGAAAAATTATAAAAAAAAAAAGATAGCCCAAAATAATAAGGATTAAAGATATGTAGAATGTCTTTTAGTTTTTAAGAACAATGGGTCTTTTTATGGTAAGGAATGAACACACGTCCTTTAAAAATCCCATTATTATTTCTAAAACTTTATTTTTTTGTCGAAAAAAATACATTTTAGGTTTATGAGTTTCTATGAATAGATGTATTTAACCTCTTAATCATTTTAGCCCTTGAATTTTTAATAATAGATTTAAAATACTTATGAACTAATAAATGTATTAAATTTAAAACAAAAATATATTAAAAATATGATGCGGCAATACGACATGAAAAAAATAGTTTTTAAATACTCTTCACTTCTCTCTCTTATATCTCTCCTCTCCTTCTTCTCTTCTCCATCTCCTACCTTGTTGTCGGTTATTTTTTAATGAAATGAAGTAGAAATTTGCTCACTTTTCTTTCTTTTTTTCTCTCACAAGAACACAGCTTAAATGTTTTATATATGATTAAAAGATTTTGAAGAGAAAAAGGGTTTTTTGTTGTAAGAAACAACAAGACCAAAAGTAAAAAAACCAAACAACAAAAGTTAGTGAACAAACTTCAAGTTTGTAGCCTTCATGGCTTATAAAAAGCACATCAATGAAAAATCATGCAATTTTATAGAAGGAAAGTACAAAAGACTCAATTTATTAAAATTAGATTTTGTCTCTATGCTTGTGGAAGAGTTGCATGCAACGACGACAGAAGCTTTTCCAGCGTGGAAAAAATTTGTGTAGATATATGCATGAAAGACATAAAAGAGATGATCAATTGATGTATAGAGAGATGAAGAATAGATATGGAATCCAGAGAACATAGAGAAAGAAGAGAGAGGAAGAAAGAGGTGAAAATTATTTTAAAAAGTATTTTTTCCACTTCATGTTTTTAGTTGATTAGATCCTAAAAAACGCATCTATTCTCTTAAAAACTCTATTTTCCCCTTTTCTATTGACACTCATGTGTCATTCAATTCTTAACCTCTCTCTCACTGGTTTCTCTATTTAACTTAATTTCGTATGAGTCCCCACAAAATCCACTTGTTTTTAAATCCCTCTACCAAATACCATCAATTCAAAAGTTACTCCAAAGCATATTCATAGAAGACCAAAATAAAGATTAAAATTTCATAAAATTGGTTAGAATTAGCACATAGACCAACTCAAACACACAATCACATCAAGGAAAAAGGAAAGTGAGGAAAGAAGACCAATACGAAAGCCAACATTTGGTCAACCATCACAACTCATCTTCAAACATTAATAAAAGCAGATGAGCTTCATGTTAGATTTATACCCAAAATCTGAATTGCATACTAAGAGCAGCAAACTTTCAGTGGCCAAAATCAAAATGTGCATCTTATTGACAACACACACCGCGCTAGCTACCGTTCTATCTACATAAGATATTTTTCTTTACATATTTTCTGCAATCCTCATCTCCTCCCCACCTTACACTTCAATGGTGCAAAACGAATCCGAGCACAATGCAAATTAGCGCCACCATACAGATAAACAAAGGAGGAAAACCGACTTGATTGCTCGCCCTGCCCCTCCTACTCAGTTCCATCTGAGAAAATAGCAAGATAAAACACCGAGTCACGAGAAGTAAAGAGAGAAGAAGTAGAAGTGAGAGAAACCGTGAATGCAGCTATTGAGGAACTAGCTGAAATTCAATAGTAGTATACAAAAACCGGAAGCACAAGTACAGTTCAGAATGATTTTCTGAGAGTAGAGTGTCCAAAAGATCAAAACAAGTGAACTAAATAACAATATTTACTTTTGAGAATACACTAGTAAAAAGAAGTGGTTTACTTGTTGGCTCCACTAAAGCTACCCCTGCACTTTAATTTTTCTTGATTGGACAACAGGGATTTAGGCACTCTATTCCTTCTACTATGCATTAGCATTAGCACACCTCAAACTAATTTTCCCATACACCTCAAACTAATTTTTAAAGGGCTGTTTGAAGCGCTGGGTAGGTTATTATAGTCTACGAGAGTTATCGTAATCTATTATAGTTGGAGCCCCATTCATGGGATGGGCTATGATATCCCATTTCACCAACTAAAAGTGAGAGGCGCGAACATCCCTAAGAAGACTCCAACCACTTCAAAGTGAGACTACCGATTTCAAATTTTCAAGTGAGAAGTTTCAACCTAGTACCTTGAATACATCTCCAATCCTTACAGCTGGGGACAAAGTACCTAATCTCTCTGATATTAAGGAACCCTTGAGGTGACAAGGCTTGAATATTGCCATCAAATGGACATCATAAGACTCTAACATGGAAGAAGAACATCCACTAACAGAAAAAAATGGTCCAGGAAGTTACCAATTTCTCCTTCAAGATTTTCACTTCTTGAGCACTTAATCTTCTCGCCTCAGACAGCATCGAAATGGTACCTTGAGCCTATTAAGTGATGTGACAAAAAAACATAGTTACAATGGTATTGGATGGTCAATAAAAAGTAAAATAATACAGCAAATGGAGAAATAAATATCAGTGAAGTAGTTTCTTGCATTTCCATCAATATTTCATTTCTGGGTACTGAGATGATTATGGTTAAAGGACGCCGTCGCCTAATTCTTCATCTAATTAAGGAAAAACATTGCAAACTTTGAAGGGAAGACAAAAAAAAACAGATGATACCAGCAACTGAGACCAAGTTTTAACAAATTTTTAGAATCAACCGGTATCACAAAACCAGGCTTCTCTAGATGCAATGAAAAATCAAAATCAACCACAAAAGTTGCATTACTGAAGATCCAAATGAAGCAACTGAACAAAGTCTAACAAATTTCAGGGAGTGCAATTTGCAACAGGGTAAAATGAATCTCATCAGGAGATAATGTTTTAACAAACAGAGTGCAAACTTTCGAAAGGCATAAAAGATTTTAAATCATTTTAGGGACAATGCTTAATTTTTTTGCTTCTTTATGGAGCTTGCTTTCTAATGGTTTCAGAACTAATTCTTCCGGGAGTGATTTTCTTAATATTCTACTTGGTTTTCCTTCTATATGTGTAATGTCATTTTCTCTCCCTTTAATATTAATTTCTACTTGTTTGGTCATCTACAAATTTTCAAGCCCAAAAGTGGGTAGGGGCGTAAAAGTGTTTATATAATTAAATTTACCGGACCCCACTAGTTTAAGCTTTTGGGTCAAATGATGATTTAACATTATCTCTCTTTTTCTTAACAACATTATCTAAAAAATGTTAGAGATAGGTCGCTGGTTCTTTCTACAAATCAACTGACATGATATTAAGGGTACATACTCTATAAGTTCATAGATAACAAATTGAATACGCATGTGCATCAACAAAATAAAAATCAATCAGTCTTATTTCTTAATTGAATTAGACGAGGATCAACAATCTCAAGGATCAGATTCTCAATAATAGCTCAAAGGCAGCACAAGAACGAGAAAATCACAAAAGGGAATAAAAAATCACCTCTCCAAGCTTTAATTCAATTTCATTTAGCTTTGATTTCATCTCATCAATGTCCTTAACTAACTTTAGCTGTTCAGCTTTTTTCAGTTTCACCGGTTCCAATTCTGTGGCTTGCTTTATCTCAGCAGTCTTTTGTAATCTCGGCATGCTATTGTTTAGCTCTAGGGATTCATCCACATCCTCAGGAAACTATGCACAAGAGAAAAACTTCAATTGTCTAGAAGCTGATGCACAAGAAACTGAAAATCTCAAATTGAACAATGCCTGAATCATGACACAGTCTACAGTTTCCTACTACGTAATTTGTTTTTTTTTTTCTTTTTTTCTAGATAAGAAAACACTTTCTACTGGGAAAACAAAGAAAGATAAGGCACCCTCCCTAGGAAATGTGGAAGAGGTTATTGTAAAGAGACCTCCAACAAGTTCTTAGAACAGCAACAATGAGGCAGTAAAACATCAAATTTGATAATTTTCATTTAATCCCTCAGGAGCATATTTTAGAGAGAGAGTGACAAAAATTTTTAACTCCATATAGATAAGAAAGTTTTTTCTTACTTTTGTGTCTGGTACTGGATCCTTCAGATGTGAACTTCCATAGGCTCCCCACTCCAGTGCTCCATTTTGAACTTTTTTTTTTGGTGATTCAACACTCAACTCCTCTTCCTTTAATTCTCGATTTTGATCTCTCGGTTTTAATGCTTCACGAGGTAGCTCTTCCTTTGATGTTCCATTTGGATCCTTCAATCTTGAAAACTCATGAGGCAGAACCTCCTCCCTGAATGCTCCATTTTGATCAGATGGTTTTAAAGCTTCAATGGTCCGCTCCCCCTTCAATTCAACAAAATCATCTTTGAATCTTGAAGCCTCATGGGTCAGCCCCTCATTTGATGGTCCATTTAGATATCTTCGGGTTGGAACCCCAGAGGGAAGTACCTCATCTGACGCACCATTTTGATCTTTCAGGTTTGGGGTTTCATTGGTGTCCATCCCATCTCTTAATGGTCCACTATGTTCGTTCAATTTCATAACTTCATCCATTCTAGTGTCCAATGCTCCATCAAAAGGCGAGAGTATTGGGGAATTCAGCGGACTAATGAGCGCCACTTTGAGCTTATCCTCTTCAATATATTTACCTCCATCTTTTGAAAACTGGAAAGAAGAGTAAACAGTTAAAAACCCAAGGCATGAAAGCTGAAAGTATCCACAAAAACTTACCATACTTGCAGTGATGTCCTCTTCTGTTATCCCTGATGGAACGATTGTACTTTGAATTAAAAACTTGTCTTTACACAACATATCAGGTGGGGCAGCCCGTTGAGCTTGCATTATAACTACGTCAGAATCATAGAAGAAATTAACTTCTAAAAAGAGAGGAGAAATAGCAACAATACATAGCCAACTTCCAGATTTAGTATTTTTTTTAGGAAAAACAAAAACAAAAGTAAAGAAAAGAAAAAGACACAAGGATCACGGTAAGACAGTTGCACAGTCTTCCTAAAAAAAACTTTAAGGGAGAAATAGTTGTTAAATACAGGACTGAATCAATTTCATTTTAGAATTTTCCAGATAGCCCTCATAATTATGATTCAACTAAAGAAAGACATTGAGTAGATCAGATACTGTACATGTCAAGTACTAGACGGAAGAATCAATTTCATTGAAACGTCAATGGTCAAGGAAGTAACTTTGTTAAAAATATCTAGAAACACTCTTTTTTGTTTCTAAGGGGCAGGGAATCAATTGTCCCAGGTGCCCAAATATATTAGATTAGATGAAAATTATAAAGAATGTACCTGAAAATTCACATGTTGATTTTGGCAAAATTATCCCAACATTAGGTCGAACACAGTATTTCTTAGGAGATGTAGTTTTAACCTGCCAAACATAATAATAATATTTCACACATGACATGAAAAATCACATGAATTATCAGAGAAACAAGAGATGAACAAAAAGAAAAGAAGGTTGTTCATACTTTAAAGGCAACATGATGATGGGTATTATTGGATAGTTGAACTGTGCACGTACTTTGTTTCCTCAATTCAACTGAAAGCAGCAAGGTACTTTACTTCAACTCTTTTTCAAAAAGCAAGTAATGACTAGTATTACTAATGATGCACTTACATAAGAATTGTAATTCCTTAGGCTGGATATGCAAGAGTTTCGTACTCATGTCTCTTCCTCACAATACACCAAATTCAAAATTAATACTTCTGCATCCAAAGCCTGGGAAACAATTACTCTGCACTCAGAAAAGTTATTTTCTTATAATCGTTGAAAAACAATTTAAATATGATTAAGAAGCAAATTCAAAAGAAAATAAAAAGAAACAGAAAGAAAGAAAGAAACACAGAATAATCCCAAGTATTTCATCATATAATTACAGATCAAAGAAGCTAATAACCACGTGTTTCCAATCCACCCTGTTCTTAGCTAGAATATAATAATAATAATATCCCATTTCCCCAATTTTCCAAGAAAAAAAAGTGGGTTGAGAAAGTCAAACTAAACCCAGTAAGATCAAAATCAAAGACGCACCGTTGAGCTTATTCCAAAACAGATCGTTCAAAGTTTCAAACCAAACACTACTTGAACCACAAATCATTAGTCAACGAACAGAGTCACTCCAAACACCAATCCGATTACAAATTCCAACCCATTTCCAAACTCAACAAATCAAACACAAATCGGGAGGCAAAAAAAAAAAAAGAAAACTCCAATTTTCAAGAAACCAGCAGAAATTCAGCAAAATACACACAGACTACGTTCTTAACAAGATACCATAAATTCCAAACAACAAAAACAACCAAACAAGAAGATTCCTCCACACACAATACAAAACAAGAAGCGGAAAAAGAATCCAATAAACTCACCAGTTCCGCAGGAGCGGAGATAGAGAGACAAAGAGAAACTGAAATGGGATAAATAAAACAGAATGGAATACAGAAATTGAAAGAGAGTCCAAAAGATTTTGGTGGAATTTACAATTCCATATGAACAGAGAGAGAGAGAAACCCTGGAAAATTCTAGAGAGAGGAAGGTGAGAATGAATGATCTGGTTGGTGGAATGGAAGATTATACTGAGTGAAAGCAAAGTAGAGAGAGAGAGAGAGAGGCAGTGTTAGTTGTACCGGCTGTGCTGTGATCTTAGCTCTGAGCCGCTGCGGCAGAATCCAATTCCCGTTTGAACTTTCTTTTTTTCTTTTTTCAAATAATTTAACAAACTTGGCTCCAATTTCGAGGCTTTTACGCTTTCTTTTTGGTGGAATTCCATGGAATTTTCTCAATTTATTATTTTAATTGCTTTTTACTTAATTTATACCTTTTGCTTCTTTTTTTTTTATTTATTTTTTATACATATTAATCTATTTCCAATAAAAAAAACTATAATCTATCACGATCTATTATAAAAAATTTATTCTTTTATATTTAAAAATGTTTCAATAAATATTTAAATCGAATTTATATTTATTACAATTTTTTTAATGGATCTTAGTCTAAATTAGTACAATTATGAATATTAATATAACGTTATGTTTGTGGATTTTTTTAAATATAAAAAATAAATTATTTATACTTTAAAAAAACCATTAAAAAATAAAAATTAACTAACTTCTTTTTATATGTAAATAATTTATAAACTTTTTTTTTTAATTTTCCTTTTGTGTTTATGATATTTGACTTGGACCAAAAAAAAATATTTATGAATAATAAAAAAATTCAACTAGTACAGATTCTGACATTCATCATAGTGACTTTCTTTGAATCAATTTTGAAAAGTACTTGCTATAAAAGGTGTTGAAATTTTTCAATGGTATATATTTTACTTGACCCAATATATTTTCATTTAATTATATTTATTTATTTTTAATCTATTCTACCTCAAATTATCATCAACTATATGGTCATTTCATCTTAGTCTATGATAAAACAGCCCGATTGATGTTAAGTCATGGTCTACACAAAAGACAACTATTAACAACATTACTATGCATTATTGAACTTGAATTATTTAGATTATTAAAAGTAAACATTTAATTCAAAAAAATTATATGGTTCATGCATTATTGTCTTCCTATTTAATTAACATTCTTTTTATATTCTATAATTTTTAAATTTTATTGTAAAAAATATATATTTAAAACCCATTATGAAAGCTAACTTGCGCATCAAACTTGGAATCGAAATAGATGGTACTGTAAAAATAAGAGGTTATAATATAAATTCAAGAGACTCTCGACAATTACACTACAAGAAAAATGAATTTTCAAATACTTATGTTACCGTCTTCAAATTTATTTTTTAAATGTAGAAATATATATATATATATATTACATTGTAAAGATTAAAAAAAATCCTATGTGTTTTTTTTTAAAAAAATTGTTGAAAATAAATGAATCTCTGTTTTCCATTTCATTTGAAAAAGTTATGTTATACAACAAAGTAATTCCCCTTTTGAATTACACAAAGTAATTCTGACCAACTTTTCTCACTTTCAAACAATTTCAATGGGAAAAGGTTTTCATTAAAAAAATTAAAATTAAAATTAAAATTAAAATTAAAAATAATGGATAACTTGTTATGTTTATTGACCACAAAGGTGGGATATATCAAAAAGTTGCATCTGCTTTAATAATAATAATAATAATAATAATAATAATAATCTATTTTAAAACATGTGCATCAGCATGCTTTTAATTATTATTTTTATATAAAAGTTGTGGACGTAAAAAATGGTAAAGTTCACAAAATTTTTATAATAAAATCAAGTTTAGTAAGTTTTTTACGTTATTGGTTTTTTTGAATGGTTTGTTTTATTATTATTCTTAAAAAATTCCTTTTTAATTTTTTAATTGCAAACAAAAAAGGATGAATCCAAAATTGGAAGTTTTGTTTTGTTTTGTTTTTTTTAGATTTTTTTGGCGATTTGGTTGTTAAATTGTTAGTGTTTGAGTTTTGGAGTTGATTTCAATTTAGTTCATAAATTTTGAAATATTACAATTTCATTCTTGAGGTTTGAGTTTTATTTCAATTTGATTACTAGATTTAGTTTTAATTATCTATTGATTAAATTAAAATAAAATATAATTAACTAAGTTTTACTATTTTTTTCACCACATTCATTTTAAACCCTTACTTTATGATTATTTAAAATTATGATACAATACAATAAATAGTGATGCGAATATTTATTTAAAAAAAAATTGAGGTAAAAATGTAAAAGATAACCGCAACACGCAAGGAATCACTCCAAATCAGGGAATTCACTTCAATTGTCATGAACAAGGCCTCTCGAACACATCAACATCAAACAAGTTTGTTCACAAAAACTAGTAAGAGTAAACATAATCTCTTTTTTATTATCATTTTGAAAATACCACATAAATTTTACTTTCTCTATCGTTTTTAATCAATCAACATTCAAATTCTCGTACTCCTACTTAACCTAACTTGAATATAGTTTAGTGCTTTATATTTATATCATGTAATTACATGTT
Source organism: Cucumis cinereus (assembly GCA_037974625.1). Lineage (NCBI taxonomy): Eukaryota > Viridiplantae > Streptophyta > Magnoliopsida > Cucurbitales > Cucurbitaceae > Cucumis > Cucumis cinereus. The sequence continues at coordinate 13,474,986 of JBBPDJ010000019.1, forward strand.
AGAGACAACTCATACGTTAATAATTAACGACATTTTAACATCAACGACTATTCAACGATCGAAATAGACATTTAAAAAGTTTTTGAGACAAAAAAAAAAAAAGTTAGGAAGTTTAAATTTTGTTTAAACCAAAAGGTTTGAAAGATGAGATGAATATATATATATATATATATATATATATATATAGAAAAGGGAACAAAAGGAATAGGGCAAAAAGGTTTGAAATGAAGCATAGGATTTCATCAATTCAGATCTGATTGAATTACCTTTTGGCTCATGAGATGAAATCTAAGAGGAGAAAAAAGGAAATTATTATTATTTTTTAAAAAACAATTTGAAACTTTGTGATTGTCATCATGAAATATTTGGTCCCATTCAACCTTATGATATCATTGAATATATATATATATATATATATATATATATTAACTTTTGGTTGCTTTAGTTATAAAATCAAAATTATTTCAAAATTTTAGGTCTCATTTAGTTCGTGATTCGAAAATTAGAATTTTGTAAAAAATAAAATCATGTATTCAAAAACTAGTTTGGTTTCAATTTAAAATTTTGAAATTTGAATTCAAAATTCAAATTTTATATTTGGTTATAAATTTGAAAATGTAATAATTCACAATTCATGGAAACAAAATCTAAAAATAAAAAAAACGATAATTTTTTATTTTCGAAAATAGATTATTTCAAATATTGTCTTTAGAAAATGTTTTTAAAAAACATGTCTACCAAACACATTTTAATTAATTTTTTTGTATTTTTATTTTTGAAAACATAAAAACGAAAACGAGTCACGGATCAAACGAAAACTTACTTTTCTTAAACATAATATAGGAAAAAGAAAAGAAAAGAAGAAGAACTATTTATCTAAGTGAACTTATTATTAAAATAAAAAGAAAGCAATCAATAAAAAGTACTTAGATATGAAGTAACTACCATATTTCTGGTATTTATTTTTGCCTTTTTTCAGAATAATACTTATTTATTCTGCTTTCCAACTTTTTAGATACATTTTGAATCTAGCCCACAAATTTATTTTAATTTTATTAACTTTTGATAACTCCCTTTTAATAAAATAAAAAAAAAAAAAGATTATTTGGACTGCTAGAATAAAATAATTAAAACAAAAAATAAAAACTCAATAACTACAAGGTAAAAGTATTAATATTGTTAACAAAAAAAAACACATTTTAGTTTATACCGATTTAAACATAGTTCAATCGGTCAAAATATTGAAAGTTCTCTTAAAGTTTGTAGGTTTGAAATGCAATTTTAAATTTTCACTTTTATATAATTTAATATTTTTACTTTTATTTTTTATTTTTAGAAGATAAATGTAACGTATAAATCATTAAATTACAAATTTCAAGATGAGGAAAATTCAAACATGAAATATATAAAGAATGAACTAAATTACGAGAATATAACCAAAAATTTGATAGAAAATATCATTTTCCTAAAGTATGAATATATACGAATAAAGTCAACAGATTTCAAACATTTCAAAATAAAAATATAATTCAATTACCAATTCTTTTTCTTAAATATGTTATAAAAAAAAATAGTAACTAAAACACATTAGAAAACAGGAGAAAAAACCACTGAAAATGTACTCTAAAAACGAAGCACAACGAAAACACAGATACCGATAAAATATATATTAAAATAAAATAACAAATAAATAAATATAAGAAAATAAGAAAATTATGCAATCCCCCACTTTCTCCAATTTCTTTGGACTTTCTCCAATGTATGTATCTTACAACATCCACCAAATGTCATTGTTTATAGGCAACTTAGCAAGCATGTGATGGATTACATGACCACTAAGAGTTGACACCTTCAAGACGTATGTAATATAGACGCACAAAGTTTAAGTTATTCAAGATATTTGCCAATGTAGATGAGATTTGAAAGAATAAGGGGATGACATTTGCTAAAATAAATCCAAGCATAATAGATAATAGGCATCTATTATCGTAATATTATAATACTTTTAAGTTTGAACATTTTGAATGAAATAAAATGAGGGGTTATTGTTAGTTAACAAGTGGGTGAAAATGAAACAAACCAAATAGTTAGTTGAGAATTTAAGGAAACTTAGACAAAAGGGAAAGTCTAGAGATTAGAGAGGTAGAGAAGTGGGTGAGACTAATAAAAGCCACTTTAGTTTATTTAATGGCCATTTCTTTTTAGAAAATTAGTGGATAACTATATATATATATATATATATATATAGCGACGGATCCATAAATTTTGTTGACGAAAACTAAAAAAAACATGAAAACAAATGTATAGGGTAGGACTTGAACTTGGATCCAAAATGGGCTAAAAAGTAATTTTACCACTAAGTTATCATCTAAAATTAATATTATATCAGTTTTTTGTATATATATTATATAAATAACATAAAGTTGAGGAGGATTCGAACCATTAGACTTATATTAAATCTGTCAGTGTATATATATTTGATTTTTCCTTCGCACCATTTTCTCAGTCTTCCTTAATTTCCACTCTTTTAGCCACACAATATTTAGTATTTATCTTTCCAAAATAAAAACAACAAATAAAATAAATTAGATAATGTTAATCCAATGTACACAATATCTATTAATGATATGTATTGTCCAATTTAGGAGGAAAAAAAGTCGAATGAATTTTAAATTATTATATATATATTTTTTCAAATATCAATCTATATACTCCAATCTATTAAAGTATCGAACTAATAAATTAATTAATTTAAATATAGAACTTTTAGGAGCGTATTATCGGTTTACATTCTTCAACAGATTTTGTTTGACTAATATCGTATTAAACTTATGATTAAGTCAACTAAATTCTAAAATTTCCATAAACCAGTTAATTTAGACATTTCATTACGATGATTGAAAGTCATTCCATAGAATTTTTCACATGTCGATATTACAAAATGAACCATTAGAGTAAATGGATAGAGAATTCTCGAAGATATTCATACTAAGAGTCTAAAATTGATTAATTTATGCATTTTTATGGATTTAATTTGTATAATTATAAGTTTCACGTGAAGATTTATGAAAATAAACACAATGGAAAGTGTAAATTGATACATTTATTACAAAGTTCAATGTTTTAAATGATACAACTATTAGCATTTTTTTAAATAATACAACTATTAGTTCATAGTTTAAATTAAAGCAACTCATAAAGTTTGTGCATATAAGTAAATATTTTTTTAATCTTGTTTAAAGAGTTAAATATTTATTAATTGAAACGATACTTTAAGATCTAATTTAGTAATTATTTGATTTTAAAAATTAAAGTATATTTATTTCTAATGTATTCTAATGATTTCATATTTTTTAAAGTAATAATAATAAAAAAAACTTAAATTCTTAGTCAAAATTCGTAACTTGGTTTGATTTTAAAAACATTAACGTGTCATTATTACAAAATAATACTAAGAAAATAGGATAACATTAACAATTAAATTACAATAAAATAAATGTTAAATGTTAACATAAAAATAATTGAAGTCATGTAATTTTCTATCATTTAGCCATATAATTTAAAGAAATAGCATAACATAAAATTGTAATTTAAACTATAAAAATCATAAATAATTGAAATACTATATCTACTTTGATCCTTATAACTAAGCCACATGTTATTAACTTCTTTTTAATTTTCAAAATTAAAATTTATCAAACTCCGATCTATTTCATATAATAGCAGATTTATCTACAAACGACAATTTTTTCTTTTAAAAAAAGTTACCCCAACACCTAACAAAATTTAATCTAAATGCTATTGGATAAATTACGTATCATGACCAAAAAAGGATCCTTAGTTGGATAAATGATAATTTTTCAAATTTTAATAATTTCATGGCCACTACACTATATAAATGTCCAATGGCCACTACACCAAGTTTCTAGCATATGGTGAAGAAGTGCAACTATTTATGCATAAAAAAAACAACTTTTCATCCAAAAGTCACAATGAATTTAGGTTTAATGATAAGAAAATTATTTAGTAATGATTGGGAGCTGGAGCATTAATGAACTTGTTGTTGAGCTCTACTTTTATATCGTAGAACTCCATAACCCTTACAGGTCAACTACTTATGGGTCCTTCTCCCGTTTAGCCCCCAAATCCAACACTTTCATCCATTGTTGGTGAGTATATCTCTCCACGTTTTTTAAAATATATGGGGATATCTCATATTTCCTTGCTCGTAAATTATTTATTTGAATATTTTAGTTTCACATTTTTTTCAAGAATCCTCCAATTCCCCTTTTATGTATTTATTTATTTATTAAAACTCATGGGCCATTTCTAAATCAGCCCAAAAACGTTGCCGGCCCACTAAAAAGGCCCATAAGAGAGCTCTTTGGATCCTCCGTTCCCGGTCCCAGTACTTTGTCCATATTGTTCCTTCCAAAAGAAAACAATTAATGAATTAAAAAAAAAGAACCCCACAAACAAACACTACCTATTTAAGCTCTTGCAACGGCCACGAGCTTGCTCGCTTTGCTTTCTCCGTCCCATTTCGCACTTTTCGTTTTCGCTCCTCCAAATTCTCTCTCCCTTTTTCTCTATCAGTTCAGCAATGGCTTCGATCACAGCTTCATCATTCTCTCTGCGATCCGCAGCTCCTCAATCGCGCCAAATCGCTGTAAATTTTCAATTTCCTTTTTTTTTTCCCTTACTGCATGCATTTAATGGATCTGTTGTACGATTTCATTGTTTTTTTCCCGTATAATCAATTGCCTTGGAACTATTCTTGATTTCAACCATTTCGATCTCGATTTTAGCGTCGATTTCTCTTCCAATGTCGTTAATTACGAAGTTTGGAGCATTGGCTTGAATCGGTGTTGTGATTGTATTGCATGGCTATGAAACGTATGGATGATGGACTTTACATCACTACTTTTATTTCAGAATGTTTCATATCTCTTAATTGTGTTGTTTTACTCGAGTTCGTGTCGTTTCATCTACTAATTTGAATTTCTTTCCGAATTGTCGCGGCTATTTGGGACCGGAGGGGTAGAAGGGAATAGTTTTCGAATTACTTGCTTTCCTAGGAAGTAACGGGACCAAAAAAAGGCCAACAGACCATAAATTACGAGCGATCTTCAATAATCCTTACGGATATAATGGTTTACCGCTCTAGTATGATGATCAGCCAACTTGATGTCCTGAAAAATTCTCTACATTACTGAATGTGTGTGTGTTAATTATCATTTCTTTATTTTTCTTTTTGAGTTCCGGAGCTATTTGAGAGTAGATCATATATGTTCTCTGTTGATCATTTTGGTGAATTGTTGAATTTCTTGGTAAGCAGGCAACATCCAAGCTTTCTGGTTCAAGGAGGGTTTCGTTTTCTTACCAAGGGAGGAGTAATTTCTCTTCTAGAAGATTACAGTCGCTTCGAATTTCATGTGCTGTAAGTTCTTTTTCGCTGCATGTTCTTAGAGAAAACGCCAATTACTGTTGCATTATGATGTTTAACTGTGTGAGCTGTTGAACAGGCCAAGCCAGAGACAGTTGAAAAGGTTAGCAAAATAGTGAAGAAGCAATTGGCATTGCCAGATGATTCCACTGTTAATGGCGAGTCCAAATTCTCAACGCTTGGAGCTGATTCTCTTGACACGGTAAAGTACTGTACTACACTCGTTTATAACTTATGCCCAATCATAACTTACTAAGTGGCAAATTTTGCTTTTACTTTTTAAAATATTTTAATTTTTAAAATTTGTTTTTACTTTTTAAAATATTTTAATATTTTTTAAGTAAGGGGGGAGAATTAATACACAAAAATGAATTGAATGATGCCCAACGGAAGCACTCAAGTATACACAAAAATATTTTTTAACTTGGGTGCAGCAAGCTGTCACGTGGCAGTTTGATATTTTTTTTTTTTTTTTTTTTTGCATTATAAAATTATTCCTCTTGACGTACGTGAGCACCTAAGATTGCTATTAACTCTATTTATGTATACATAGTTAACTATGTATTGAACACCGGAAAGAACTTGTGCAGTAGAAATGTGTTGCATGTTTTTGGGATCATTTCCCTGATGTATCTATTTCACAATTAAAATGTCGATTTATGACAATAAAATATCATTAGCTATATTATATTTTTGTAAATCATAAGGATTTACAAAATTGATTTAAATTAATAATCATAATTAAGTTTTTACTCCAAAAACTACTAGTCATATTTACAGATGAGATTTTTCTTTCCAATACTTTGTGTGTCTGAAGGATTTCTAATATATTACTTAATAATCTTTAATATCGACGTCAAACCTTCCGATTTTCAAATATATCTATATTTCAATCTAACTTCTATTAGTAGGGTGTGTCAACACTTTTTTTTCTCTCCATACTTAAAATTAATTGAGCTATTGCCTCAGGTTAACAAACCTATTTATTTTATTTTAATTTTACATGAAAAATAATCAAAATTAAGTTTAGTGGGAGATATACACAAGTTTTGAATCAAAATTAAATTTATAGAATTATGTATAATGTGAGAACAGGTTGAGATTGTGATGGGACTTGAAGAAGAATTTGGGATAAGTGTGGAAGAGGAGAGCGCACAAAGCATCACAACCGTTCAAGAGGCTGCAGATCTGATCGAGGATCTCATCCTCAAAAAAGGTGCTTAAAAATATTTCATCCCACTGCCTTAGGGGAGGGTGAGCAATACAAGTCTCCTGTTTTTACCATTTTGCCCTTTTGTGTTTCTTTTACTTGCACTGTCCATGTCACGTTGATTTGATAGAGGCTGTAGTCTTCGATCTCTCTCTCTCTCTGTTTTTTTTTCTTTCAATCTACGTTTTAATATGCTAAATCAGTGTATTAGGTCTTAAAATAATGATATGACTTTTTGTTTCCTAGCTTTTTCTCCTTTCTAGATTCAATGGGTGGATAATATATTATCGATTAGAAGGTGGAAGTTCGATATATTATGTTCGAGATTTGAAAAGAAGAAAAAGTTGTTGATTCTTGTTCATTGGATTATGGATTGAAATAGAACGAACCCCTTATCACATCCCGTTTGAATATATATATATATATATATATAGCGGATTGCTCCATACATGGGACTACTTGAAGCAGTTATAATCGTTTTAAAACGTCGATGTTTTTATTTTGAAGTTATATAAGACAAAAATTCATATGAATGGTTTAAATTAGTAAATAAGCATCCAACAAGCTATCAAGTTTATAATATTATGTTCATATGGGTAACATTTTTGTTTTGAAATCAATATCAAATGTGAAAGATTGTCCCGACTCCAATTGAAAGTATTTGAAAGTTGAGAAACCGTAAAACATAACCTAAAACGTTTTCATATTTCACAACTTGTCAAAATAGTTTAGTCTACGTCATTTCAATTGACTTATTTGAATAAAAAGTTGACAACATCCAAACTATCATGATCGAAATTCGAGATTGCCTTTTTTTCTTCCAAATTTCGTTATCTTTAGATATTACGTAAGATTTTTGATAAAAGAGGAACGAAAATCATGAGTTACATTTTATTAGGTATACATAATTTATTGATTCTAGTTAGAGGACACACAACGTAGTTAAAAAAAAAAAACTTTTAAACATAAAATTTTAAATAAAATATATTTTTAATTAAGTTTAAAATTAATGAAAGGGATAAAGATTAAAACTATATATTTGCACCAATAACACCCTCAAAGACGACAAACACATAAGAGTTTCCTGTACTAACTGATAAAGTTAAAAGGGAAAAAAAAGAAGAAAAAAGAATGGATTAAAAATAAATAATAATTATCAATTGATATTAATTAATGAGACTAAGAGAAAAATATATATATAGAGAAGTTATTGTAAATAATAAAATTAGGGTTGTACATGAGTTAAATTGGGTTAGGAAGATTTTTAGATTGACCAGAATTTTCGAGTTAGTCAAATTGGCAACCCAAACGACCCAAATAGGATATTCGGTTTGGGTTGGGTTGTTGGATTTTGTATTTATTTATTTATTTATTTTTAACTATATTTTTTATTAAATTAAAATACTTAAATTTGTCTACAACATATATTAACAACTAAAAGTTTACAAAACTCAATTGTTAAATATCAAAATTCAACATATATATTACAAACTTCATGTATGAATTATAATATTTATAAGTCATGATATATATATTTTAATAATATTAGAAGTTTGGGTTGGGTTGTGAACCCAAACCCAACTCAACCTGAAAAAACATTAAATAGTTTAATCCAATCCAAAATAAAAACTAACCCAACCCAACCTTTACAATTTGAGTTGGGTAGTCACAATTGTGGAGGTTATTTAAACACAGGTGAACAAAACTGTTTAAAATATAACTAAATTTTAGATTCTATTCATATTTCTACCCAAGATTATCTATACATTAATAAACTTTTTGGTTCACCATGCTATATTTAAAAATTTAAATATTTATAAATATAAAGATTGTATTTTGGGTTCATCTCTCAATATAACAATCTCGAATTAGAAAGTTGTTGGATGAGTTTGTAGATAAATGACAAAGTGAAAGATCTTGTCGGGGAGAAAACTGAAAAATAAAATAAATGTAGGGACCGAAATGAAAATGGAGAAACATTAACGAACTAACCGTTCCCAACCAAAAACCGCGGCACGTCAAAAGAACAAACAAAATTCGCATTTGTACTTTCTTTCATTCCGTCGTCTTCTCAACTTCCTCCATGATCGCATTGGACTCTTTCCATTTCCGTACTTGCTTCGATCTCATTTACAAAATCCATTTTCACCATCATGGAGGTTTAATCCGGAAGAAAATTTTGTTTTCTCCCATGAATCGTTTGCAAGCCGATTGAATCGGACTTTCTGTTCTCCAATCCTCAGCTCAAAGATTACGAAGGTTTGGAAACTCGAGCGATCTTTGTTTGAGTTCTCTGAAATTTGCGATATCCTACTTCGATTTCGATTTTTCATTGATTTTCATCCTTATTGAATTGTTTTGGAAATTTGGTTCAATATCAGTGACGTATGTCTATCTTTCATTACGTTTCTGCAAGTTTTATCCATAATCTCGTTGAATACTTAGATTGTGTGGATAACAGGAGCTATGGATCGGATTAGACCAGTATATACTCGGCAGAAAAGTAACACTGGCACCCCACTGGCTCCAGCGTCGCCATTGGTTTCCCCGTTTCCCCACCATACCCGATCAGGTTCAACTGGCTTGGCAAATTCCAGGAGGGGACAGAACAATGCAGCGAAAGCTGCAGCACAAAGGCTTGCTAAAGTGATGGCAAGTTCAGCTGATGATGAGGATGAAGAAGATGATCTTTCTTTTGATTACAGTTTAGCGAGTGGCACAGGGAGCATTGGTCTAGCAAGTGGAAGATCAGTCAGAGCCCGCTCTCCTATGGTAATGTCGGTGTTAAATACTAAATATTTGTTCAGGTTTGCATGACATTTGGTTTGTGAATATAAATATCTCCCATTGTGCTTATGTCTGACAAGTTCAGGCACGAAGTTTAGAGGCCTTGACTGAGAAAATGTTAGTTATTAGCTTGGAATTTTTCTCCTTTCCAAATAGAAGCTATTTTGCTCTGCTTTATAATGGGTAAATCACATATATGTAAAGCCTTAATAGTAATAAACACTTCACAGCATCGCCTTAAGAAGGGACAAGTGCCATCTTATTTTTTATGCCAATTTATCTCACGCATTTTTGTTTGTCAAAATTTGAGCATGTAAACAATTGAGTTCTAAATGTTAACTCATAAAACCAATGAACTCTTTGAATTGATTAAGATGGATTGTTTTTCATCTGAAAATTATCTAATTCTTATTTTGTAGTATTTTTATTATTCATAAACTCCATTACTCGCTAATATTTTAGTTCTAAAAGTCAACTCATAAACTGGAGATCTTCTTGAGCTCTTAGCTTGTGCAATTTGCCTGTGTTTTTCTTTTTATGAAAGTTGCCCATTTGTACTATTCTATATGGTCATATTAGCCATCTGTGTTAGACTATTAATAAATGTTATTTCATGTTTTACTTGCGAGACTAATACATGCTTAAATTTTAAATATAGCAATCTGTTCGAACTATTCAAGAACAACCTACTTCAGGACATGTGGGATCAAGCGGTCGAGCATCTCAAACTGTGAACCCTACAGAGCAATCAATGTCGGGTCGTTCAACTCTAGGACATCGACCAGCTCATTCTGATAATAATGTTGAACAACCACCCATTACTCGCACTTCAACCTCTGGTCGCTCATCCCAGCCGGTCAACTCCATAGAACAAACTCCATCTACTCGTTCAACATCAATTAGTCGTCCAAACTTGGGAGTCAAGACAGTTCCATTGGTACCTTCTTCTGTATCCATATCACTTAAGCCAGCATTGCCAGTAACTCCCAAAGAGAGTCAATCTGATACGAGAACGTCACTTAGACCAGCCTTGCCGGTAACTCCAAAAGAGGGTCAAGTTGATACTAGAACATCACTTAGACCAACCTTGCCCGTGACACCAAAAGAGGGTCAATTTGATATCAAAACGTCACTTAGACCAACCTTGCCCGTGACACCAAAAGAGGGTCAGTTTGATTCTAAGATATCAATTAGACCAAGCTATCCAGCAACTCCAACAGAGGGTCAGTTAGACACCAAAAGAGATAAGAGGTATTGACAACTTATTTCTTATGTCATTATCACCAATGTGTCCTTTTTTGCTACTGTGTTAGAGTCAAACAGCGAAGTACCATTCCTATGGATAGCTATCACCCACAACTTATTGTTAGATCACCGTTAAAACATGTCATCATCTTGAGGACTTGATAATGCAAACATTTTATGTTGATAGTGTTGTTAAGAAAGCTTTGTGCTGATTGTTAACTCCAGGCACTGTGGGTTATTTTGTTACCATAAAATATCGTATTTGTTATGAGTGTTAAGGATTTCATCGCTCAGTAAATGTTTTTCTTTGAAAAAAAAATTAAGACATCTTATTTGGGAGTAAAAGCAATGCATCTTGCTATTATCAGAGAAATTTGATTTTCACTACTTAGTAGTGTGTTAAATTTTCGTAGACTTAATTTTGGTGACTGTAGGTAACGTGAAGTAACATTTGTTATATCTTGTGTTAGAGTGTTGATATAATTAAAATTACCATAATTTATCAGCTTAAGCTTTTAGGTCAATCGGTGGTTTAACATGGTGTTAGGTCCTGCGTTCAAACCCTACAATGCCATTTTCTCTCTAGTTGATATTGATTTCTACTTGTTAGGTCTTCTACAAATTTTAAGTCCACAAGTCAAGGGGAGTGTTAAACATAATTAAATTAATAAAAAACTATCAGCTTAAGTTTTTGGGTCAATTGGTGATTTAATCTCTTGCCACTAATATTTGCTACTGGAATGTCTATTCTATGATTGGGTTTCTCCATTGAACAGGCTATCTTTGGATATGGGAAGCATGAACTTCAGAGACACTAGCAACCAGCCTTCCAGTTCTGATCTACAGGATGAGGTATGCCTTTATGATATTAGAAACCTGAGGTTGATCTCATTAAATTCATAAAGATCAACAAATCAATGGACTATTAACAACGCTGATGCCATCTTCTTCTTCCTTTTATTTTATTTCTTTTGATTTTGCTAAGTTCAGTCAGAAATAATGTCATTATCTGACCAAGTTCATATGTTTCCCCTGCTGACCCAGTTAGCTGGCTGGTAGAACCCAAATAATAGACTTGTTTGCACGTGAAATGCATTTGGCAATTCGAGGTCTACTGGTCTAGCCTTTTTCTAGAATGGAATTAAAACTTTATGCCTTATTCTGCTGAACTCTTATTTCATTATTAATTTAAGATCAAGTTAAAGTCCCTAGTTCCAACTTCTTTGACTGAACTTATATTTGGATGCATGTATAAAGATTTGGCTCATTCAAGATTATGCTGATGGTGGTTATGATATTGGTGCAGCTTGATATGGTACAGGAGGAAAATGAGAGTTTACTTGAAAAGGTGATGCCGACAACTTTTCTGGCTTTCCTTGAGCGAGAGTTATTGACCGGTTCTTATAGATCTATTTGTGTTCTCAATTCAACAAGAGCAATTTATACCTGTACCTGTATGGAACATTCTTTTTTTGAAAAAAAGGCTCTATAAATTAAGAGTTCATTCATTTATCATATGGAAACCAATGCCCATACCCCTTCTAAATTACTTAGTTCACAGTCTGACTAATCAAATTCAAGCCCAATAGTAACTCCAGATAATGGGATAACATTGATGTTAAAGTGATAGGCTTTTCATTTATATCATTTGGCCTATATCTAATATGTGCCTCCCCAGCTTCGACTTGCAGAAGAAAGATGTGAGGAAGCAGAGGCCAGAGCCCGGCAGCTTGAGAGTCAGGTAAAAGCAATTAATTGGATTATAATCTTCCACTATTTGAAGTATTATTTCACTAAAATACTTTTTTCAAACTATGGGAAAATTACCCTTTTAGTCTCTCGTTTGTCAGGAACGCTCCTTAACATATCTTCCAATTACTCCCGCCTAATTCTCTTGATCATTTGTGATGCCATTGGACGACCTACAGAATAATTCATGCCACCCTGTGTTAATAGTTGCCTCTTTCCATTATCTTCTTTTGGTTGTCTTGGTTAGCATGCATAGTGTTAGTAGTCATTAGAATTATACTTTCATTTCGTATGATGTATGTTTTCCACAATTAACTAGGATCTTGTTATGGTTTATGGAACAAACACGTGATATGTTTAAATGTTTTTAACGAGTTTCTTTCAGGAAAGAGCCAGAAAGATTTTTTTTTTCGGATTAGGTATCTTTTTGATGAAGCTAACCAGATTTCTTCTTTAGTGTGCTACAGCCAATTTTGTGTTGCACTTCATAGTTGAAGCATAGCTGCTTGTGTATCATTACAGAAAATTCAATCTATACGTTTTAGTGATGGGAACATCTTGATATTGTCGAATGAACACAAATCCCATCCAATGTACATCTTTTGAAGTATTCAAATGTGATTTTTAGGTTGCTATGCTTGGAGAAGGTGTGACGCTAGAAGCCCGCCTTTTGAGCAGGTTAGCTCCTGACTTCTATTTACTCTTGCAACTTGCATGCCACTTCAGTTATCTTATGATCTAACAATTAATTATTGTTTTGCTTCTAGGAAGGAGGCAGCTTTGCAGCAGAGAGAGGTTTGTTCTACTACAACTGGAAATGTTATTAAATTATTTTTTATTGCATAATTTCAATATATGGGTATCAGCTGCTTCCATGAAAACGGAGACGGACTATCAGGTGACTTTCTCGATATCTTTTGAAGTGGATAGAGTGGATCCCCGAGAGGTCACTGCTGAAGTTTCCTAAATCCATTATTCTAAGTGCATCTATTATGCCATTGTGATTCCCATACCCATTCCACACATTCAAACTAGGATGTCCCAAAAAGTACGTAACTTAGACCCAGGGAACCATGATAGATCAAGGATCAATGATAATTGACAATCTGAATGCTTTTTTGCTGCCAGTGCTGCCTATTCCTAAAACTATTTGATAATTTAAATTAAAGGAAATTCATTCAAAGGATCAAACTATCAACTTTGAGATGGTAACGGGTGTCCTTCCTTCCACAGTTCGTGTATAAATCAAGTGTTTCATATGAAGAAACTTCTCCATCTGCCCTCCTGTTCAGTTTCAGAGCCTTCCCATCGTCTAAAAGCCAAATGCACTGCTTTTGAAGAACTGGTTGGAAGAATTTGAAACAAATGCTATCACTTGACATGACATCATTTATACAAACTAGAGAACAACCATTCTATGTGATTATCTTCAGTAATTGACACTGTAAAAGAAAAATAAAGAAGTAAATAAAAGAAGAGGTAAGAGCAATAACTTGAAAAATCAGTGCACCTATTAAGTGTTGTACTTATGATTTTTCTTTCTTGAAATGAGGACAAACGGCTACAAAGGTGCAGTAACTGTCTAATACTAAGATCGTAGAGTTTAGAAGGAAAATCACGATTTGCATTGCAGAATACTAAGATACTTGTAGTGATGTATAACATGTTCTTGAATTAAATTTCCTTATTTTTCTAGTTTTATAATCATGATTGAACTAACTTCTTAGGTTAAATTATAAGTTTGGTTTTTTTGTCTATTTAATTCTTGTACTGCCGAAATAATTTCAAAAAGGTCTTTTTACTTTTCAAGGTTGTGTCTATAAGTTCAAGGATACGTTTAATTTGTGAATGTGTTAACTTCATTAATTTAATGATTGTACCATTAAATGTATAAACTTATTTGAAATCAGATTATCATGTAATCCTTAAATAATGAAGATAACAACGAAAATTTATTAGACTCAATATTGAAAGTTTCAAGATGAATTAGAAACTTTTTTGAAGTACTACAACCAAAAAACACAATCTTGAGAGTTTTGCAACTTATTAAATTATATAAATAGACACAACATCAAAAGTTTTGTGATCAAACTTGTCACTTACAGAGTCTGCCACTAAAAAATAGTATATCCTTCTCTTTTTGTGGTTTGTCTATTTATAAAAGGTCACTCAACACTAAGAAAGGTGTATCCATCCGCTCCTTGCAGGCTGCTTTGAGAGTTGCATCACAATCTCACGGGAGCAGAGGCACTCATCATATTGCTGCACTTAAAACTGAAGCAGAGGTATGCAGAAGTAGAAAAACGTACACAACTAGTACCACTAATATGAATCTTCTATTGAATTTGACCCGTGAGTACTTTGACTCAGACTGCAAGGGATGAGGCAACATCTGCTTTGGAGCACTTGCACGAAGCTGAGGCAGAGTTGCAGTCGCTTAGGATTATGACCCATAGAATGATACTGACCAAAGAAGAAATGGTCTGTAGTTCGGTGTAGTTACTTCCTTTCTGGTCCACCTTAGGCATACTTGTCTGACATGCTTCTTTCATGCTAGGAAGAGGTTGTTTTGAAGAGTTGTTGGCTTGCTCGATACTGGAGCTTATGCGTCCGTTATGGTGACCTTTTTTTCTATGGAACTTGCATGGTGCTATTCTTATTTTGTTTCAAAATTTCCAGAAATTACAATATCTATACACAGACCCCATTTTTTCATTGCAACAAATAATCTTGTCCTAAGTGTGGGATTAGCAGCATGGATTCCTCTTTGCTTTGAAATAAAGATGCTAGTTGAAAAGATAGCTATGGGGCCATTTCCATATCTTGGTACTCATAATTTTTGACGCTAAATGAATAACTGTCAGGCAGGAAATCTAATTTAGAAGCCTTTTCCAAGATCTTGTTTAAAATATTCCTCAAATAGGTACATTGCTTAAAAATCTGCTATGACTTGATTTGCATGATGATATTAATAAATCCGTACAATAGGGGCATCGTTGGATGGCTATTCATAGGACTTCCATTGTTCCCAGTTGGAATAAGTAGCTTCTGTTCAATAGAATTGCATAGGCCCTTGGGTATGTTGGCGTTTTGGTTCTGTAATCAATGTGCTTGTATGTCAAAATTGTCTGCTCATTTTCCAGACAAAGCGGTTCCCAATCCTAGATCAACTAGAACTATCAGCTAACTGTTCTTTTGGACTGTTTCTCAGTTTTCCGTTGAATAATGAATATCTTCTGTCATATGGCGTATAGAAGATTCAACCATCTCTGGGCTAACTTAGGGATCATCCAGGTATTCATGCTGAGGTAGCTGGAGCAAGATCTGAATATTGGTCATCGTTTACTTCAAGTCCTGTTGAAGTTGTTTTGGAAGCAGGAAAGAAAGCCAAAGAGATGACAGGTAAAACCGTTGTAAAGGATGAAAATGTTAAAGATCTCCCTCTCTTTTTTCCCATGTTTGGTGGGGAGGTCTTTCTGTCCAGCTGCTGAGTGATGTGATGGAATCTTTTAACCTTTATGTTGATTGTGTTCATTGATTGGTTATGCTTTTTTTCTAATCTTTGTTAGCAAGCAATGATTTGGAGGGAAGAGAAAATCAACGGGACTTGAACGAATTTTCCAATGAGGCAAACGTCGAGAGCATGCTTTTAGTGGAGAGAGGTTTGCGGGAGCTGGCCACATTGAAGGTTCCAGCTATACTCATACACTTGAAACTCTTGAAACTTTTTTTTCTTATTTAGTATTTTTATATGCTTCTAGATTTGTGCAACAAAACAAAAATTTGCAGGATAAAGAGTCTTCTCTAATCGATGGACTCTAGGAACTGGTCCTTTTGAAATAAAGAAATAAATGCTAGACATCTATGCTAATGTAGTAAAAATGAGTTGAAAAAAAGCACCAGAATATGTACCGCAGAGGATAAGCAAAAGAGAGAGGGCTGACAAAAATGAAACAAAGAACCTGGCTCACTAATACTTATGAAAAAAACCAGCAAGAGAGAGAGAGGGAGGTTGATATAACTTCTATGTCAGTTACTCCGTCCTACTCATACCAGCAACAGATAGGCTCTGTTTTGAGTTCTAGCAGGACCTATTTTGCTCCGTTTTTTTTTTTACAATGAATAAAATATAATGGCCTCTTCTAAGGTTTGATTTTTCACCAAAGTGAATATTGCATGAAATTCACGTATCTTTAACCCTTTACAAACGGAAGCAATTAAACATATTAAAATACAAATCTGTTTACTGAAAGTGTATTAACAGCACACCCCGTCATTTGTATTACAGTTTTTAAACAGTTTAAAAAAGCGACGCAATGGAAAATACTAATATACTCTTATTTGTATCCTGAAAATGTAAATCAGCACATCTCTGTCATTTGTATTCTTGTTTTCTGAAAATGATGTTACTTTGCTCATTTCATTCCCGTAATTCTGTGCTTGTTCATGCAATGTAGTAAAAATGATGTCTTGAGGAAAACATTAAGCGTTAGATGCAACTCTCTTGGTTACCATATTTGTACCGGGAAAGTTTATCACAGTACAAGAGTACCTGTGCGGGAAAATAGAGTTTCCTATTGTCTATGTAACACAGTACAAGAGTACCTGTACCGGGAAAGTTTCTCCTATATGATTATATCATGTCTGGTCTTGTTTTTCTATCTTCAAGAATGCATCTTTGCACTCTCATGGTTTATAATCTGGAATTATTTTAATATTACCATAAAAATGTTTTTTTTTGTCATCTTGAGTATTTGAAGTTCTTATAGCAAATGTAGTTTTCTTTATAGTTATGGTTGATTATGAGAACTCCGTAACTTGACTCACTTCTATTTGTGGTAGCTTGTTTGTCATTATTTATTTTTTGATTCCTGTGATCACATGTTTCTAATGAAATTACGCTGAAGGTAGAGGACGCAGTGGCTCTTGCAATGGCTCGCGATCGACGTGCAAATTTGTTAAAACCAGGTGGGATTGGGAAATCATATGAAAAAACCACTATTCAATGTATCAGTCGTCAATTTAAGCATGAGATAGATATTGAGAAGACAACAAAAATGTACCCACTCCAGTGCACTTAGAACTGCATTTTGGGTTACGTGAAGCTTGATATTTAACTTACTTTCAATCGCATTTAGTTCTAGAATATCTGTGCCCAAGTTCTAGATACACAGTAACTTATTTCATGCATGCTTAATCTTTATTGATACTTGTTAGGAGCATTTCTCTTCACTGATACTTTTACTTTGATATGTATATTAGGCTATATAATTGTTCGATTTTCCATTAATTCTTGATGTCATGGACTTATGTTAAGGGACGTGAGAGTTAATATGTGCAGTCTAACAGTGTTTGCAATTTCTTGTTATGGGTAGATGAAGTGAAGCTGCCTATAGAAGGACAATTTGAAGCATTTGGTACGTTAACTCAATTCACTTTGCCCTTTTTTTTCTACTTTTTTTTTGGGTCTACATTTGGTTTTTATTTAAGAATTGAGAATGACTTGTGGTTTAACTCGAGTACAAAAGAACTCATTTACTTGGTAGGAACTTATGATGTATATTTAGGTTTGGAAAATGAAAAAATATATATATCAAGAGATACGCAAATAAATTTGCTTCTTCTATATATCACCACACTAGATTTTAGGCTAAAAAGTTACTGGTTTAATCTATGATAGCTACCTACCTAGGACTTAATATCCTACAAGTTTTTTTGACCATTCAAATGTTATGCGATCAAACAGACTGTTCTTTAAGATTAGCCGAGGTACGCTAAGCTGGTACGGACACCACGGATATAAAAAAAATTACACTAATTTTCAGATTGATATTACTAACAGAAGATTTTTCTGCCAGTGACAAAATTGAAGCATCGATCACATAATGCATTACAGGAAGTGTATATATGTTGGCTTTATTTCAAAGTATACTAAATTAAAAAGACAAAAATGGAGAAAAATATTTACACCAAGATTTATCTTTGGAGGAAAACCACGGGGCACTGTGAAAAACTCAGTGTAAAATGAGTTGACAGTGATTCTTTTTCCTAGTCATAACTATTGGATACAAGGAGTTCCTAATCTCCCTGAATTATTTTGATTCTTTTTTGCGACTTTGACTTCTCCTGGTCTTTTAGTGATAAGAGTTTCTGATTGGCTTGTTTCGTTCTCCCTCTCACCACTCTCACATCTTCATTTAGAAACCTACCCTGGACAATACTCACACTGAACTTTCCATCAGAATATGTAACTTCTCAAAGAACCACCAATATCTCGTGGATACAACAAGTTCCTATTTCCATCCATTATGCTGATTTTGGTTTGGCACTTAGGATTCTCCCCTGGTTTTCAGTGTTGAAAGTTTCTAATTGGCTTGGTGAAAGATTTTTTTGTTTTCCCTCTCACCACTTGGTTTGGAAAACTACTCTTAGTATTGACAATACTCGCATTGAGCTTTCCATCAAATGAGCAACTTCTCAAAAGAAACCACCAATGTTCCAAAATTAACACCCATTTTAGCCAATTGTTTTGATGGATCATCCCCATGTCATCTCGGCCGGGATTGACATCAAGACCCAAAACAAAAATTTTAACTTCTCATTATGGCACATTTCAACCACCAATTCTGGGCTTTTTCTATGACAACTATGGCCTGGAAAATGACCATGAATTATTAAGAAACTGATTACTTCCTAGGAAGCTAATTGTCATCTCCACTCTTCCCAGGAAAATTTTATATGCCATTTTTCTATTTCATCAAATCCAGAATCCTTGGACGCTTACTTGGAATCTGATAATCAAGACCAACGCTATCGATGGTCTCTCTGGACAAGCTCTCGTGTTGTATAGAAACATGGTATGTCAAGGAATTGCAGCTGATAAGTTTACATTTCCATTTCTCATCAAAGCTTGTACAACTTACTTTGCCATTGACCTTGGTAAATTAGTTGATGCGTTTTTTTGGGGGGGGGATACATTTGTGCAAAACAATCAGATAAGTCTTTTTTTCTTTTCCGATTTTTGTCCTGGCCAGGAAAAGGAGTTAAACATTTTGTTTTGGTCTCGATATTGAACATAACCGAGATTAAAACAGTTGGCTATAAAGGGTGTCTTTTATTTGTGAAAGGGAAAAACTTTTTGTGCTATTTGTGACCGTACCCAAGCTTTTGTATCTGCTTTTGTATCTCACGCTTCTTCTCCTCTCCCAAGTCACGCACACTCACACAGCTTTCCGGGCAAGCTTCTCACCACTCTCACTAGGCTTATCATCCAAAAAAACACATGTATGGAAATTGAAGTCAAGCTTCTCATTAATAGGCAGTAATGAGCGTAGAATAATTGGCTCCTTGTTTAGTCGGGACTCAACATTATCAATTGTCATCTAACGGAATCTTTTGTTTGCACCCCTAATACCTATACGGGAAACTACTCTGTCGTTGGAGATCCATAACATGATCACGACAATTTTGAAAAGTGATTGTTCGGAGCTCACTGAAGAATGAGAACATTTGTATTTATCGGTGAAGAGCGCACCTCTCTAAAAATGATTTATCACGACCGAGTTGAATTGCAAAAGGAGGCCAGAAGCTGCTTTAGGCTCTATGCTCTAGTTTTAAATCATAAACAGTGAGAGGCTAACATTTAACTATTTCTAATGTTTGTTGTCTTTTATCTTTTAACACGATTTGAATATCTTACCGATGAATGAATTTATTGTAGTTTTTAATGTTGCTTACTTTTATCACTGAAACTACAGATGAAAATAACTCTTCATGTCTTTGTGAAACTTATACAAATTGTGTTTATCAAATCCACTTACAGAATTAAGCCAAGAGGAGGCAGAGGATGTATCTTTTAAGCAGGTATATAATGAACTCCTCTATTTTTCACGTGTGTGTAAAATTTCTCTTTAACATGTTGCATCTGTCAGGTTTCTTATTTGTTACGTCACTTGGGGGTTAAAATCGTAGGAAAGTAGGAGTGTGTGGGAGATATTGCGAACACAAAGTCATACTTCGGACTTCCTTTCTTTTCAGAACTTTTGATCGAAAAATTGAGTTTGACATTGTGAAGAACTCCCTTTATGGATATTGACGGTCAATTGACCATTTAGCAACAGTTTAATCTTTATGGTAGAATATGATTGATTGATAGATATTATGACGTTGGTTATAAGAAGATTGTTTTAGAATTCACACAATTCATTCTGAACCTGTCTATCATGGGTTTTTAAGAATTTAGTAGACAACAGTTGTGGAATTACAATTTTGCATTTTACATTATAGGTATTGGATATAAAATTAGATAGAGAAAGAGATGTCTTAGAGAGAGGTGAGAAACAGAAAGAAAGAAAGATGAGTTGGAGAGATAGCTAGAGAGAGATGTTGGAAATTGATTTAGTTATCTTATGGAGAGACATCAAGGAGCGGAAAGTTAGAGAGATATAAGCTGAAGCAAGAGGAAAATGTTAAAAGAGGCATATGAAGGAGAAAAAAGTTAGAGAGAGATTTCAGTCAGAGAGATGTTAGAAAGTGAGAAATAAGTTGGGGAAGATTATGATAGTTGTTAACTAAAGAAGAAGCTGTGTAGTGTGTATCAATCTATGATAAAATGGATTGCTAATAGAAAGCTTTTTTTAAAAACTCTTTCTAGTGCTAGTTATTTAGAAAGATTGATAAGTACTTTTCTTAAAAGAAACATAACTTTTAATGATAAAATAAAACGAGACTAATGTTGAAAGATAAATTAACTTTCGAGAGAAAATAAAAATTGCAAAAAAAAAGAGAAGAAATACTATTGAGATACAAAGAGGAGAAGACATCTAAAAGGAAACACTTAAAACCTAACAAACCAACTCCATAAAGGGAACCAAAACCATAGACCACATGAACGATAAAGCCAAAGCTAACGGAAGTCTAATGAGCAGATGAGGTTGGAAGTCCAATAAGCCCAAAAGTGCAAGGATCGAACCACAAATCAAACCAACTTCTAAATTGTCAATTCCAAGCTTACAACTACTAGGAGAAAAAATGCAACTTCATAAAGACAACATAAGGCTTAGACGCATAAACACGAGAAATCCACAAAAATACTTCAATTCCTGGACAAAACCACAAAGCTATGCTTTGTTAAGTTACATTCTTTTATTACAAACAAATAGCTAAAAACAAAAGTTGGAATAGGTTAGCAAATTACCCTAGAAGCTTAGAAGATTGAATGTACTAGTTTTTTAGTTTGTATTTTTGACAATCACCGGAGAGATTTTTTTTTTTTTTTGACGTTTATTTATTTATTTTCGATGTAGGCTTGGCTCACCTATTTCTGGAGGAGAGCAAAACATGATGAACTTGAACCAGACATAGCAGACGAACGACTAGAGTTCTGGATCAACCACAACAACAAATCTACTTCTCATGATGCCGTTGATGGTTCATTCTCACTTCACTCACTGCATTCTTAATTTTTCTAGTTAAAATGTTCTTTATATCAATTTTAAGTGGAAGAGAAATTGTTGTCCTAATTTTGTAATCAACTTTAACCACTTAATAGACACTGTGTGCGTTTGTCAAAAAAGACTGTGCGTTTGTCAAAAGAGCCTCAGTGAAGGGTGCTGATCTTGGGTACTGAGTAGGCTACACAAAGTAATTTGCTTCTTATGAGTTATGAGTATGACCAATCTAAAGGAAGCATGCTTGATGTTATTGTGTCTTACCAGGATCAAGATTCTCTTCATGACTCTAATCATGTGCTATCTGTCATTTAAAGGAAGCATTTTCATTTTCTTTTTTATCATATGGACAGTTGAGCGTGGGCTGATAGAGCTGAGGAAGCTAGGCATTGAAAACCAGCTATGGGAAAGATCTCGAAGAGGGTTAGAGGTGAACCCTAACCGCAGACCTCGTCAATCCGACTTCTGAAATTACAGTGTAACTCCGTTTCCATGGGAACTCATCTCCTCCACCTGGTAATTTAATATAAGGTTAGCTTTATCGTTGTGCTTTGGTCATAACGAAATAACAATTTAATTTGCTAAAAAAAAAATAGTTTTTAAACCTTAATTCTCCTTAACAAGTTTCTCAATCTAATATGGACAGGAAATTTAAATATTTAATAATACTTTGAACACAATATGAACTAAAACATTATACAGATTAGGAAGTAACTTGTTGCAAATTTAAACGTAGAAGACACAGCTTGTTACTCCAATCAGGGCTAAAAATATTTTTTAAGCTTTAAGCATGACTAAAATTAATATTGTCTAGTTACATTTTTGGGTTCATTTTGTGTTTTAAACACTAAATCCTTTTTTAAAAACTAAAAATTTTGTGTTCTTGTGCAGACAGGGAAGACGCTCAGAGTTCATATATTATATTCAATTCCTCCATTTTTCTCAACTGGTTTGTCATGAGAATGTTGGTGTTCTTGTGGATCACCTCAAAACTATTACTTTTAATTCCTCATTTGTTATAATTTTTTAACTTATAATTTACAAACGGTCTGGCTTGACTGACCTTAAAAACTATGTAATGTAATTAATAATGACACTACCTAATTAAGTAAAAAGTTGCCTGCTGCTTTTTCACTACAGTTTCAATTTCGAATTAATTTAAGAGTTTTGGATTGCTATTGTTGTTGTTATTATTATTATTATTATTATTCGAGTTCTAAAATAAAGATTTTTTGTTGAAACTGAAAGAATCTGTATGGGTAATTGTTTAATTTCAAATTAAAGTAGGTGGAAAAAGTTGTTTGTAAGACCATGAATATGTTATTAAAGATTTCATTCCAACACATAAGTTACCTGTGATGCCTATGAACCATGTTGTAAAAGAAAACATCTCAATTCATATAGTCTCATGACTCTACGATGAAATTATTAGAATAAAGCTTTCATTGAATATAGAAAAGTTAAGTACCGCAAATTATCTAAGAAACACAATTACGGATATAACACGACAAGAACATGTTTATTAAAATTTATTTTTTAAATAAAATATTTATGCATGTCTAATACATTTGTTGCACTAACAAATGTCTTATACCCAAGTGTCGGATATATATTATTGAATTCATCTCTTATTTTAGGCAATTACTAAGGAAAACAACAAATTGTATTCCATATGTCCCTCTTTAAAATTGGTGACCTTTATGTCTTAATCTTTGTGTTTTTAGTTGTTTTTGTTTTTTTAAGAAAATTAGTATTTTGGTTATTAAACTTGCAGATTCAATTTTACTCTTGATCTTATAAGTGTGAATTATTTTAGTCATCATCTTCAAATAGTCTATTTTAGCCTCTAAATTTATTTAATAAACAATCATTGTGATCCCTCAAAGAAAAAGAAAAAAAAAATCTTTAGAAACTATACAACTATATTAACAACGGTGGTTTGCGAAGACATTTCTACCTCTATTAAAACAGTAATTAAAATAAAACTACTTTTAAAAGTGATTCTGAGTGGTTATTAACTACTTAATTTTTTTTAATATTAATTATTTTTAAATTAAACGCTAAAAATGTATTTGAGACGCAATAATAAAAAAAGATTTATGGATTTGGTTGGTGGGTCGAACTAAAGTCCTGAGTCCCACACGCGGTGTCTCTGGATTCAAAATTATGATTATTTCATCATCATTTGCTGATTGTATATTCGGCCTTGGCTTACGAATTTCGCTCCACTCCCATTGTTATCTTCCTCTTCTCTTTCAACTATACTGAAGCTGATCCTTTAGGTAATTGTTTCTCTCCCATTTCATCTCTAATTCCTCTGTTTCTGTTTTATCTTACTTGTTCTTTTTCCAGCCGGATCGTCCATTTCTGTGGTGAAACTCAATTGTTGTTATCCATTTTTGTTTGAATTCTGTTTTGCTCTTTGTTTTTTTTTTCTTTCTTTCATGTTGAAGATTAAGGATAGTGTTATGACATACACAAAATCGACCCAACAAAGTGTAAACAATAAGAACAGAGGCAGAGTTCTAAGTTGTTCACTAACGTTGTATTAGTTACGTAGAGGGTTTGTTCATTCGGAGTGTCTGATAACATATACAAGGTATTTGAACAGATAGTACGCTCGACTACTTTCCAGTTTCACATGTTTGTTATTAGAACTCGTCGCTGAGATTTTTATGGTTTTGATGGTTGTGGTTGTGGTTGATATCATTTCCATTTCTCGTTACATGTCGTTGAATAGAAAGAAAAAATCGTGTTGCTTTCGAACAAAAACCCACACCTAAAAAGTCCGTGACGGAAAAAGCGGCATTGTTGTATCAGATGCATTCCTTATCTGTCGTGTGGAGCTTGGTAGTATTCACAGTATTAGTCTTAGTAGCATTTCTTATGGCAGCATTGAAGTCGCGAGATCTTGGTAAGAGAGTAGGTAAGGGAGAATGTAGAATCAGAAATACATTCGATTACGGCCAAAACTCCTCGGTTGACGGCTTGAATGCTTTGTTTGCTAAGGAAGACAGGTCACTGATAGTTATTTTTATTTATTATTTTTTTGGGACTTATTTTGGCATGTTGAAGTTTAAAAGATACCAAAAGTTGCGGTTTACTACTTTCCAGTTTCCATGATAGCTGCAAGTTGTAACTCTACGCTCTTGGTTTTTTTAGTTTAATATTTTTTGCTCCTTGTTGTTTACTGTTTAGCCGAAAGTATGGGGAATACTACCGAAGTCCCAAACTTAATAGACGGATGATCATATACTAAGTGGTACGGACACTTTTGTTTGGCTAGCATGTTCATGCCTGATATGTGTAGACACTTCGACACTTATTGGACACGTATCAGACACTTGTATTAATATATTCGAAAATGAAATTTCCTCAGTTTATTGTATTGATCAGTATCCAATTTTACCAGTTATTTCAGTTCTTCTAATAACCTTCATTGGATTTGAGTTCAGTTAACACAAAACAATGGTGAAAGCTGTAGCTGTTCTTGAGAGCAATCAGGGAGTCAGTGGAACCATCTTCTTTAGCCAAAATGGCAATGGTTGCTGAAATCAGTGTTCAAATTTAAATGCTTACTGGTTTTTTGTTTTCTTTTATGTAGTTTTCAATTTTGCCCTCGTATTTTTCAGGTCCAACTACAATTACAGGAAATATTTCTGGTCTTAAGACAGGGCTTCATGGCTTCCATGTTCATGCCCTTGGGGACACAACCAATGGTTGCTTATCAACTGGTACATTCTCATGAGTTACACCATCTTAGTTTCTCAATGTTAGATACAGAGTGTCTTTTAGGACATTATAACTCCACTTGCAAGCAAATTGGTTGCGCAGGGCCACATTTCAACCCTGAAGGCAAAGACCAAGGTGCCCAAGATGATTAGAATCGTCATGTTGGTGATCTTGGAAATGTGGTTGCCGGTGATGATGGTCTGTTTAATGCTATTATTCCATATTGCATTTTCATTTTCTCCCTAAAGTAAATTTTAGGAAAACTACCTTTTTAGATCCCGAATTTGGAAGAATATGTGTGTTCTTTTCAAAATATTACTTTTTTACTCCTAGAGTTTTTTAGAATGGGTGTATTTGGTCAGAGTTTTTTAAATGTAATTATCTAATCCTCAAATTCTTAAAAATGGGTTTAAAAGGCTCCTTTAATTATATTTTTCATTATTATTTTATATTATTATATTGCATGGCATTTTGAATTACAGAAATAATTTTAGAGAAAAATAAGTTTCTTAAAAATTCTTTTTCTAATTTAAAATAACGGTAAGAAATTTGTGTAGGAGCCTTTTAAACTTAAAAAACACTCTGGATTAAAAAAGGTATATTTTAAAAACTAGGTATCAAATGTATTTGCTCTAAAAAATTTGGAGATTGAAAAGGTACCTTTTGAAAAGTGAGAATTCCTCCCTGAGTGTCATAATATATTGATAATAATAGTAACGATTACAACAGCCACCTTTGGAGAGGGTGCTACTCTTCCAAAGTTTAGATTTTCTCCACAACTTAACAATCACAAACATATCCCCTTCTATTTATAACAAGAATCACTAACTACCCCTACTTAATTACTGTTATATCCCATACCTAATATAATTACCATTATACCCTCTTGCCTAATATCATACCTATATCACACTATCTAGGTACCTTACAGAAATTAAACGAACGCATTCTTCAAAACTCAAGAATTAAATAGATAATTTTGTCTAAATTTTAGTGAACTAGAAGTGGACTCTAGGGGGGTTTTGGGTAGAGTTAAATAGTGAGGAGTATGGAGTTATGAAGTTTAGGGAGTTGTGAACTCTTTGGTAAGGACTAAAATCGATGTTTTTAGTGGTGGGATCCACATATTCCTTGGGTCGAACAAGGAGTGAAGTTCACAACTTCTTACTTCCCTACTTCTATTTCCAAACTCCTCAAGACCAAACACACCCTATATGATTAACCTTTCAAAATGCAGGACCCTAGATTTCTTGAAGGAATCTAGCTTCCTTCTCCACCCTCCTATCAATGACAACATTTCAATAAATATTTCTTTTCTTTTCCTTTTTTAGGATTAATTTGACATGATTGTAAATGTTGTTACGTCTACTATACAGGTACTGCCACTTTCTCTATTATCGACAAACAGGTTTGGACAATTTTCTGTTTAGTTTGATATTTCACCATCTCTACTAGAAGTCTCAACTAGTGAGCATTACTTCTTTCTATGTTATGCAGATTTCCCTTGTTGAACTTAATTCCGTTCTTGGAAGGTCTATTGTTGTCCATGCAGATCCTGATGATCTTGGCAGGGGTAATTTTATAAATCTTCATTGCTATATTTCTAATAAGAATTCTACACATTTTGAACTCTATCGCGATTAATCTAATCATTCATAGATTTTAATGATCGACCTAAAGAAATTAACCTCAATTGCATTAATTGTAACTATGCTTCACTTTCACTTTGGTATCAATTTGATCTTCTTTGAATTCAGTGATATCCATTTGGAGTTCTTCCCATTTTCGCTCCATACGTGCAGAACATCCATATTCTTCACATTTGTATAACTAAGTTTACTCGAATCTTAAACCGATATATTATTTTATGTGCTGGAAGTATCAATCTTTGAAATATTTGTTTCCCTTCAATTTCTTCTAAACCTCCTGATGTATTCAAAAATACCTCAAAGGAAATTCTTTTATCACAGAATGTAAAATGATAAAAAAACTGGAACCAGCAGCTATTTATATAGGCTGACATAAACAACCTAGGGAAAAGAGGCTCTCGGTAAAAACAAAGAACTAACTAACAGCTTATTAAATAAAGCTGTAAAAATCTAACTAAGAAGGGTAAAATCTAAGAACAAAGAATTATCTGACTTAAACAAGAAACAACCCCAAGAAAGAACAAGAAACTAAGAACAAGCTAATAACAATAGCCCTAAAGACCTTCCTTTTGTCTCTGCTTGTCGAGTGGAGGACATTTCATCAGATTCAGGATAACCAAATAAAGAAATCTGACGCATAATCTGACCACTGGCTATTCGGGTGAGAGAATAGGTTGTGGTAAGTTACACAACCACACTAATTCTTCACATTCACATTGCTCCTAAGGATCATTCTATGCTATCCACGCAGTTAAAAAAACAAAAAGCATACTTGTTCAAACCCTGCATTTCTTGTTTAGATAATACGTGGGGTTGAGATCAAACCTCAGACCTCGAGGTTTATAGTACAAGTTCATGTCAGTTAAATTATTGAACAATTATCTATCGTTAGGTGAATGTCTTTTAGTTAATTTATGAAGGTTTTTAATTTTACTCTCCTAACAAATATACGGTTCTAAATAACAGTCATACATGTATAATGACATCATGTGACAAATTAAGCAATTTTGATAAACATTAACGATACATTAAAAGTACAAGTATTTTACATGTTATACATATACACACTTTTCTGGTTTTATTGCTATACAAAATACATCAATTACATCAATTTTTTAACTTGCAGAAACAGATTTGGAACCTTAAATGTATTGATTGGGACTTTTTTTTTCTTGGGATTAGTCTGTTCTCAAATAGAGATAGCTAAACTTTTTCATTGACGTAAACATCTGTTATTATATGTTTCTTGCAGGCGTTATTGGGGTGCAAGAGTGAAGTACACTTCGACTTGCGTGGTATGTGATGATTGATGAAGTATAATGTTTAAAATGCTTTACTTTGGTTTGTATCTAAAATAAGATGGCTTCCAGCCTTATAGCAGAAATAAATAAAATTAGAATGTAGTACAGCTAAATTCAATCTTTTCTTTTCTTCTCTCATCTTTCTCTCTTTTATTTTAGAAAACAATATTTTTCACATAATATAGACTTGCACAATAGAAAAGAATCAATATTTTCAATATTTTATCAACACCTCTTCAACGCCATTTGAGTATTTGCTGATTATTTGACATGTCAATCGTTCAAAGATAATTTAAAAAGAACATAGGTTTTAAAAAAAGAACAATAATAAGAACAAAGTTACAGTTTTAAAAAGATTAGGTTTCAAACTCTCAGGTGAAATATGTTAAGTCTGAAGCACTAAATTGAATAAGAACACTAAACCAAAGAAACTAACCATTCAGCCTGTGATTGTTGTTTCTTTTCTCATGATTTTCACCTTTCCTAACTACACTTGAATTCTTTGAAAAATTTAAAAAAAACAAGAAATCTTAACAAGTTTAAAATAAAAGTTAACAATTGAAAGAAAACAAAGCTTATATCAATTGAAGTCCTGCGCAGTGGCAGATAGAACCACCAAATCACGATGAACATATTAATCAATGAAGTAGAGGCAGTGGAGGAACACAAAACTTTCCTGATATATATTTGCATCATTTAACGGCTTTACCCTCGAGAGATTATACAATAGGATATATACATTTTATGGTAAGCCTTGAAACCTACATAGTCAGGCAAATATGGCACATGGAAAAAAGAACACAATAATTAATTAAGCTCGTCTCTTACTCAAACGCCAAGAGTTTGGTTCGTGATATCTGTCATAGAGTGGTTCAATCCGCTCTTGTCGCTTTCGCTTACTCATCTTTGTAGGGTCTGAAACTTTGAAGAATCTTGGAGCTAATTCAACAAGCCATTTGGGATCTATGACTGTTACTTCACGCATGTATTCTTTTGTTGTCATGACCAGCTCGTGGTATATGACCCAGTCAGGTTGTCTTTGAAATAACGCACTGCTTGGATGGATATATACTGGTTGGTTCTCGACTAGCGTCCGGTAACCCTCTTGAGGATCCTTTCTGGCTGCATGGAAAAAGAACCCTGCTGTGATTGCCTTCCTTATCTGTGTGAAGTTCTTGCCAGCACTCACCACATCCAATTTGTACCTGAAATTAAGCAAACATGCGTGAGTTAGAAAACAAGAAGAGTCAAACCAACGGTACAATGTTACAAGAAATGAATGGTAGTTAGCACTAGATATAATGATGATGGTTGATGCATAAGCAAAACTGATCAAAAAGTAGTAGATAAAAGTAAAACACCAGCAAAAACTTTCCTAGTATGGAACATACATATTTCCTCTCTACTAGCATCTCTATGTATAAGGTAAAGCGAATAATCTTAGAAGTATATTTCACAAGCCTGTCCCAATGAACAGAAGTATAGTCAGTTTTTTAAAATAAATTTGTACCCCGCTCAGGGCATATATGTTCCCCGCTCAGGGCATATATGTTCTCTTCATAGTTCATATTCAACATCAACAGATTCACTATTTAGAGGGGTATGGTCAGGATAAGGATCCTAGGGGCTACGCACATATGCCACCAAAAGAACTCCAAATAAAGCATGGACAAAGACTTCACTGATGTACCAATATAGGACATATCTCTCATAAAAGTCCTCCACGGAAAGAATAAGATTGAGCAATACAGCATTCACTACTAATATATAAACAACTCCAAACCTTATGATCCAACAAAATTCATAAACATAAACTTTAGTTTCTACAAGAAGCATTATAAGCATCGAGCACCAAGCAAGAGCTTGAATTATCAAGGCAAACACCTCAACTGGAGAAAGTTCATCCCGCCCATCTAAATTCAAGCCCATCTGAATTATCAGTGC
Organism: Cucumis cinereus; assembly: GCA_037974625.1. NCBI lineage: Eukaryota > Viridiplantae > Streptophyta > Magnoliopsida > Cucurbitales > Cucurbitaceae > Cucumis > Cucumis cinereus. The sequence goes on from JBBPDJ010000019.1 coordinate 13,505,498, forward strand.
AACAGAAGTAAAGTCAGTTACGACCACATAAGCCTCAAAATCATTTAAACTCCACTTTCTGAGTTCAAACATAATTATGCATCTCAAAAAATCCATTCAGTTACATTTTCCAAATTCTTTAACAAGAAGACGCCTACAGTCGGTTCAGCCTAATTCTGAAAAAAAAAATGTTTTGTACTAGATGTCGTTCATACATGTCAACTATCTGTGCTTTTTGTTTTAAGGAACCAATATTGCAGTACAAGGCCAACTAAAGGGGGTCCAAACCTAAACTACCGAAGAGGACTCCATTCCAAAATAAGACCAAGCTCATAATCACAAAAAGATCGTGAAACCAATGCCCACAAAGAAAGCATTAAACCTAACCTACCCACCGACATGATCTCTCTGATCCTGTTATTCCTCCCAAATCAAATTCCCCACCATAATGAAGAAACTACTGTGCCACTAAGCTTTTGCCCTTCTCCCAAAAGGAGAACTCAAAAGCATTACACCCACCACAGAGAAACTACATCTACTCCATACATGTAAATTGTTTGTTTAAACAAAATAGTGGTATGCATGCAAGACTAGACAACAATAAACAACTGCTGCTGAAGACAATAATTTAACAAAGATTTAAGAGGATGCTAGAAGGTCATACTTGTCCATGATTGAAAGAAGTTGTTTCCTCACATCCTGCGCTCTCCTCAAGGATCGAGACTGAACAAAGTTCTCAAAACACCAGGGGCCAGAAAAGTTTTTGGCTTTCCACGCCTCATAAACTGCAAGCAAAGTCAGATGATCTCCCTCTGGCTGGAAAAACTTTGCCCTTTTCTGATCAGCCTGGGCTTGTTTTTCCCTTGGCCTGTAAAAGATATTTCCAGTCTGAATCATAGCAATTATGGTCAAAATCTCATCACTGCATCCAAGATCCACACTAGCTAGCAGCATCTTTGACAAAGGTGGATCTAAAGGAAATTCAGCCATTTTTCTACCCAACTTAGTCAGCAGTCCTTCTTCGTCGAGTGCTCCTAGACTGTAAAGTTGCTCCATTGCTGAAATCAGAGCTTGGGGTGAAGGTGGATCCATAAAATCAAATGACAGAAGATCATTTATCCCCATTGCTTTCATAGTAAGAGTAGTATGACCAAGATTAATTCTCTGAATTTCTGGTATTGTTGTAGGAGACATCTCATTACGATAAGCACTCTCAGTATAGAGGCGGTAACATTTTCCAGGTCCTGTTCGGCCAGCACGCCCCGCACGTTGTTTGGCAGATGCTTGTGAGATTGGTGTAATAACAAGAGAATCAAGTCCTTGCTTTGGGTTATATACATTCTGTTTAGCAAACCCAGGATCAATAACGTAAAAGATTCCATCTATTGTCAGTGAAGCCTCAGCAATGTTAGTTGCCACTACAACTTTCCTCTTACCAGGAGGGGCAGGTTCAAAAATTCTGGACTGCATTTCACTGGGCAAGGCACTATAGACTGGTAGAATAATTAACTCAGGAACATTTTTACCAAGTCCTTTCATTCTCTCATATAAAGACTGACATGCAAAATCGATCTCCTCCTGACCAGTCAAGAAAAGAAGGACGTCACCTTCAGGCTCTGTTAAGTGGATCTGCAAGACAGTGATTAAAGCAGCATCGAGATAATCGGTTTCAGGCTGCTTAGTATAGAGAATCTCCACAGGGAAAGTTCTCCCAGGAATTGTAAAAATATTACAATTAAAGAAATATCCTGAAAATTTTTCAGCATCTAAAGTTGCAGATGTGACAATCAGTCGAAGGTCAGGTCTCCTTTTCACAAGTTGCTTCAGCAACCCAAAAAGAACATCAGTGAAGATTGTTCTCTCGTGAGCTTCATCAAGCATAATTACCGAGTACTGAGACAAGTTATCATCAATCAAAATCTCCCTAAGAAGCATACCATCAGTCATATACTTGATCACAGTGTCAGGTCCAGTACAATCCTCAAAACGAATTGCATATCCAACTTCCTCTCCTAAACGACATCCAAACTCTTCGGCAACCCTCTTTGCAACAGACATTGCAGCCACCCTACGTGGTTGAGTACACCCAATTTTACCGGATGTTGTGTATCCAGCTTCAGCAAGATATTGAGTTACCTGGGTTGTCTTACCTGAACCAGTCTCACCAATGACAACAAGTACCTGATTATCATGGACGGCCTGAACAAGTTCTTTCTTCAACTTGTAAATGGGTAAGCTCTGCCTCTGTTCCTGGATAGAGAGCTTCGATTTCTGCCCAAAACTAATATCCTTTCCATAGGCATCCTTCTTCCATTCAGGCATGTCATAGGCTGACAAGCCAACACCCCTAAGCTCCTGTGCAAGATGCCTCTCACCAGTCTCTGGCATAGGGTCTTCCCAAGGTCGATTAAGATCCTTCGGAATCGAATCGAGCATGGTCCTTTGTTGTTGCTCCCGAACTTCTCTACGCTCCTTAATGAGTGCAGATTGAAGTGCAGCTGCCCGACTCAGAGATCCTTCTGGATTTTTGAATATCTTAACTGGCGACATGTCAATTGAGTATCTGCTCTGACCTTGCAGAAATGCAGGCTCATCTTCATTCAACTCAATCTCAAGCTCTTCTTCAGCACCCTCTTCTTGATATAACAGCCCATCTCCCTCGTCATCATAAGAAGGATATTCACTTACACTTAAAACCCCAGAAGCCATCAGTTGTTTGGCTTCCCATCTCTCCGGTGAACTCATTCTCTTCAAAGGCCTACGTGAAGGAACAGTAACATCATCTTCCACAATCTTAATTCCAGAAAGACCAGTCCTAACCACTGGACCATCATCCTTCGTATCTGAAGGATTCATTCTAGGACCATCGTCGGCATCTTTTTTCTTTAAAGGAAGCAAATCCTTACCAGAATGCTGATCCACATCCCGCATAGAAAGGCTCAACTTTTGCCCTGAAACTGAAATGACCTTGACATAGACCTCTTGATCCCGCTTTACAACATCCTTGGCATTGCTAATTCTTCTAGTAGCAATCTGAGAAACATGAACCAGACCCTCCTTGCCTCTGAAATCATTCAATTGGACAAAGCAACCCGTGTCCATCACTCTGGAAACTCTACCCTTGTAGACCTTGTACAATTCAGGTTCGTGATTGACAGGCTGGTGTCTCCCGTTTCTATCACCTCTCCAATTCCCATTACCATCTTCTTCATCCCCTCTGTGACTCTCATTTTCTTCATACCCATTTCTCCTATTCCGATCCCCTTGCCTTCCACTTCTACGATAATCATCATCCCAATCATGATCACGATCCCTACCACCATGTCTCTCATCTCTTTCATATCTATCCCTGCGCCTATCTCTATCCTTATCTCGATCCCAATCCCGATCCCGATACCTATCTCGGTCTCTGTCTACATCTCTATCCTTATGTCTATCCCTACCTCTGTCTCTGTCTCTTCCTCTTCCTCTGTCCCCTGCCCTGTCCCTATATCGATCATCTTCTACGTCTCTGTTCCCATTCTTCTGGTGAGCCTCCAACTCAATTTCCTTTTCAAGCTCCTTAGCCCTCTCCTTATCATCACCAATGGCCAGGGCCCGAAACTTGCCCTTCTTCCCATCTGATTCCTTCTCCTTCTTCAACTCCTTCTCACTGTCACCCTTCTGTGGAGGAAGAATCAGGTGAATAATCCTCAAAAGCGAGCGAACAAAGTAATCAGGCATCTCGGCGCCATTCTCTTTCAATTTGGCATCGAACTCATCCACTGTCTCACAGCTCCGGCCCATCTCGGTAATGAACTCAGCTAGAACTTTATCTCCGAACCCTAAATGAGTTTCGAGTTCAGAACATACCTTGGAGACGAGGGATAAGTACTCGAGCTTCTTCAATCCATCGTCGCCGTTAGCCGTGGAAGCAACCATCGTCAATAAACAGCAAAAGAAACAAGAGAATGAGAGGGCGTACCGACGGCGCAACGGATAAATAGAGAAGAAATGAATAAAAAACGGGGATTCGGAAACCTTTCTTCTGTCACAGGGAGTGATCGACGCACGAAACGGAGAAAGGGGAGGGGAACGACGATGAACAAAAATTGTATTCTAGGGTTTCTTCTTGATTTGTTTTATTTTATTTATTTGTTTTTTTTTTCCGAGTCCGAATTATAGTTTTTTATATTTCTTTGGCTACAAACAGAGATGTACAGTGTACACGGCGAGGCGGGGCCGGGATCCCATTTCCCGTCTCATCTCGTGAAATTTACCATCTCCATGGGTAATTTGGGAAGATTTTTTCACGGGAATTTTTTTTTTTTTAAATTCATTTTAAAAAAAATCAAATTTAAATCAATAATAAAAATTCTAAGTTGTTTATTATGGTTTAGTTTTAGGTGAAATTTTAAATTTAAATACAAATAATTCAAATTTTAGCCTAAATAATTAATCTATCCTTTAAAAATAAACATAAATTTAAATTATTTACATACATAATCTAAATTTAGATATTAAATTCAAATATATTCAATATTCATTATCTTGGTTATTAACCAATCAAATTTCAAATTTAAATATATTATTTATGTAATAATAATAATAATATAACTTTACATAACTATATTATATAAATAAATTATAATCTGACAATGATGGAGTCAGTAAATGCGTTCCCGACCCTTCCGTTTAGTTTCCTATGGGAAAATTGGACATTTCAAGTTATGAGTGTACCTTTGATTTCTTTTCGAAAGATTTCTACTTATTGTTTAGTTAGAAGATTATAATTTTTTGTAAGTTAGACTTCACTTTTTAACAAATTTATACTAATTGTTTAAGTTTAAGATTATAATTTTTTTTTAAGTTAATCTTCACTTTTCAAAAGATTTATAGAGGTATTGAAATAACCCAACAAGTTGAACAATTCGGACTACTCAATCCAAGTTATAATAGTTGGATTGGATTAATTTTAAATTTGAGTTGAATTTTTTATGTTTTTTTTCGGTTGGGTTGGGTCGTTAAAACATATATATTATAACTTATAAATGTTATAATTCATACATATTATTACGGTGGTAGTTAGAAATTTGTAATAGATATTCGAGGTTTTAACATTTAACACACGAGTTCTGTAAAATTTTAGATATTAATAGATGTTATAGACAACTTTAAGTACTTTGAGTTAATAAATAAATATACTTAAAAATAATAAAGAAAACAAAAAACCTTAAACTCGATTCAATTCATCCCAACCTGAATTAAAATTTTGAAGTATTGTAGGTTTGGAAGAGTTTTAAAATTAATAGAACCAATGAACTAGAGATTTCTAATAGAATTAACAAAGGTCTGATTCGCATATCAATAATTCTCAAACAACAAATTCCAACAATTTTCGGAATCAGTTTCGACCAACAATGAGAAGATGTCAGCCTCAGTTACGTATTTGACATATTTGAAAATTCTGTGACATGTTATGTATTTGATTAAAAGTTAAGATTTCACCATAATCTATATCTAATATATTGGTTAATTTTTAAAATTATTGAATATGTCAAAATCGATATTAGATAAAAAATGAAAAGTTCATAAATCTATTAATTATTTAAAAGTAGAGGGTCCATTTTACGTAAAATTAAAATTTCAAATGCATATCAATTTTTAAAGTTGAAGGATAAATCTTCACATGACACACGCATCTCATTTGATATTCTACCAATTTCTGGACACCATATATTGTAGGCTAGACAGATTATGTTATAAATTTAGTCACAAAATATTGTAGACTAGACAGACTATGTTATGAAATTGTCAAGGTGTGTGCAACCCGATTTAATACTCATAAATACAATAAACAATTTTTTAGTTAAAAAAAAGTTAAAATTTAATTTCATCATATACTTTAAAATTTGTTCAGTTTTAATAGTGTATTTTCAATAAATCTTATATTTTAGTTTTTCAAAATTAAACCTTATCAAAATTGGTTAAATAATAAATGGTAATTTTTATTTTCATATAAAAGATATAACATGCCAATATATTGTCAATATTAAATTTAAAATTTATGAAAAATACATAGACTAAAACTTAACTGCGGGTAGTAAATATTTTGATTTATTTATTTTTTTAATTTAATTTATTTTATTCTGTGAAGACGCCATTTGATACCATCTTGGAGCTCTGTGCAAGTCTAAGAGCTTACACCCAGCCCACAAAAGGCGGAAAACACCAAGATTCTCATACTTTTGCCCTCCATATTCATTCCTAGAGATTTTAGCTAGGGTTTTTTTTTTGTCCGTTTCAAATTGGGTCTCAATTCTGTTGAACCTGCCATTCGAAACTGCTGATTATCGCACTGCTATTGCTCTGCACATCAATCTTATTGCATAGTTTATTTTTTCCTTCAAGAAAATAAAGAAGAAATGGGTGCTCAGAGAAAGGGAGCATCGCGGGTTTCCGACGACCATGAGGAGCTGGCACGAGTTTCATTGCAGGCTGTTCTTCTTGCCGATAGCTTTACCACTAAGTTTCGCCCCATAACGCTTGAACGTCCCAAGGTATATTCCTGAAAATCAGAAGTGTTTCTTTGGAATCATATTTGATATGCATTTCTTACTATGTGTTCATAATTGGGCTAATAGTTTGGTTTTAGTTGTGAAAAGTATGACCCTTTATTCGGGGGTTTTAAAAAAAAACCCTGTTTTGAGCTTCTTATTGGCAATAATATCAAGTTAAATGCAATTGAAATTGTCACTTAGCTGTACATTTACTTGCTGCACAAGTTTTTTAATCTGTTGACACAACTTATAACTTACAAAGTAGAAGGATAGCTTTGCTAATTATCCACTGTATTGTCCTGCTTCATATTTTAGAAGCAATTTGCAGTAAGCTGGTTGGATAGAAGATCATGTATGAAGGCCTTAAATAAGCTTGAACGTTTTTGAAGCATTGAAAATTGTATGATGCTTTTCGTTCCATTAATTTTTTTTTTTATTATCTCTAAAGGTATTATTGCCGCTGGTAAATGTCCCGATGATTAATTATACCTTATCCTGGCTTGAATCGGCTGGTGTTGAAGAGGTGTTTGTATTTTGCTGTGCTAACTCGAAGCAAGTAATTGATTATTTGGAGAACTCTGAGTGGGTATCCCTACCAGACTTTGCTGTCAGAACTATAGAGTCGCACAACTCCATTAGTGCTGGAGACGCCTTGCGTTTGATCTATGAAAGAAATGTGGTACGCATGTCTACTGATATATGGGACTTATTTTAATACCAGCATTTTCTATAAGAACTAAATCCCGGCACATGAAATGGATTTTTTGCTATTGATGGATTATCCATTCCCAAATCCAAATATAGATACACATTTATATATTTATGGATATGGATTTTGAGCTTTTGATACATTTCCAGAATAAACACTTTTATATATTTTCTAGCAACTCAATTCACACTTGTTTATTTGGGTTTCTATAACTTGATATACTCATCTTATTAGTTAAGAACAAGAACAATTGTAACCCTTGAGAACTTGCCCATTGAGCTACTTTGATTATTGTATCTTTCCTTAGATATCTGTATCACAAGAAGTGGGCCATTCAGTTTGAGTTTGTTCAGCATATGGCTTCAACTTGAAGTTTAATTAACTGATCCATGGTCTAAAATTTTGTGCATTTGTTTTCAAGTCTTTTAACTTTATTTTTGCCAGCCCTGCTGTCTTGTTACACATCAGTTTTTTTCTCATAAAAAAGGATATTTCGCACGTGTAATGCAGTAAACAGAAGCTTTGGTGGGTGTATATAATATTAAAAGTGATGTGCATATGGTGGTTTACTCTACGTTTTGGCTGTATTTTCCCTTTTGTCTTGTCTTTTAGTTTCTTCTACATTTTGTTGTATTTACTATCTTTTCTTCATAACTGAAACAATTCCCCCCTCTCCCCCCCCCCACACACACACACACACACACACACCCCAACCTCTTACCCAAAAAAAAAAGAAAGGAAATGTTGTGAAGATTATCAAGACGACATTTTGTAAAGATAAAAAGCAGCTTTTTACAGTCACTATTTCATTTACCACACTACTTAAATTTCCTTGCAGTGTTTGCCAAAAGAACTGCCATAATGAGTGATTTTGCAGTTTCATAACCTTTATGAATGATTGATTGTGTCATCCAGTTTCTGTCGGTTGTTTCACTCAGGTGTCTTATAATACCTCTAATTTCCCATTTTGAAGATACATGGTGATTTTGTACTTATCACTGGAGACACCATAAGCAACATGTCACTTACGCAAGCTCTTCAAGAACATAAAGAGAGAAAGAAGAAAGATAGTAATGCCGTAATGACGATGGTTGTCAAACGGTCAAAGCCTTCTCCTATCACACACCAATCTCGGCTCGGCACTGACGAACTATTTATGGCCATTGATCACAATACTAAGCAGCTCGTGTACTATGAGGACAAGGTTGACTATTCAAAAGGAATTATACATCTTGACAAGTCATTGATAATGGATAATTCTTCCATATCACTTCATAACGACATGCAGGTTATTTTATTTCACCTATAAGTGCTTTATCTCGTTTATTTGCAGTGTTAAAATTACATCTTGAGTTATAATATTCATGATAAGAAGCAAGTTTCATTGGTAAAAAAAAGTAACATCAAAAGGACAAGTGGTCCAAACATGAGCTAGGGATGGGGAATATTACAAATTTTCCAATTAGTCTTTTGTTGGTGGGGTTTTTGTTGCATTTTGCATCAAAGTTTTGCAACTGGGTCTCCTATCCAGTGAGAGTTTTAGAAGGGTCTAAAGCATACACACTTGCGTGCATGTATGCATGTATAAACATGTGATATGTCCTCAGATACATCTTCACATTTCATGTTATGCAGGACTGCTATATAGATATATGCTCCCCAGAAGTACTCAGCCTGTTTACTGACAATTTTGACTACCAACATCTACGTCGTCATTTTGTCAAGGGCTTGCTCTTAGATGATGTACGTATTCCTTAATATGGACCTCTTACCTCTTTTTTAAATACGAATTTTAGTTTTTGTAAATTTAGCTTCTTTTTTTTATTGCTAGTCTTTTTGTTATTATTATTTTTCTTTTGGTAAGAACTTTTTTTTTTTGTTGAGAAAAATGAAAGAATAAAAGGGCATAAAAAAACAAGTGTGAACTGACCCATTCAAGGCTAGAAAGGGTCTCCTGTGGAAGCAAATTATTAGAGCTTTCCTTTGATCTATTTGGCTGAGCGTAACAATCGCCTCTTCAACAACAAAGCTCAACACTTCGATGTCTTCCTTGACCACGTGTTTTTATTGCTATCTCCTGGTGTAAATTATCTAAGCATTTCAACTTTTATAGTTTTGACTCGTAAAACCCTTTGGTTGGCAATTATTCGGGTTTTCTTTTGGCTTCTTTGGGGCGAGTGGAACAAGCGTCTTTTTGGAAACCATTTTGCTTTGATCTCTTTCATGATTTGGTTGTTTCTATTGCGTTGTACCGGTGTAAAAATAAGCACCCTTTTAAGCTCTTAAGTCTTTCTTCTCTTGTCTCTCATTGGCATCTTTTTCTGTAATCACCTTTGGGTGCCCGGGCTTTTCCCCTTATTTCATTCTATCAAGTTTTGACTCACTTTTGATCAATTGGAGATGTCTCTTGTAATTCTTTGGTTTGGGGGTTGGGGGGGGGGGGGGGGGGGGGGGGGGGGGGGGGGGGGGGGGGGGGGGGGGGGGGGGGGGGGGGGGGGG
>JBBPDJ010000019.1:13519590-13577452 GCA_037974625.1 Cucumis cinereus
ATTTTTCTTTTAGGCAAGGGTTGTTGATGTTTTTCTTCATGTTATTCAACTTCATTCTGGACACCAGTATTTTTCTTTTAGGCAAGGGTTGTTGATGTTTTTCTTCATGTTATTCAACTTCATTCTGGACACCAGTATTTTTCTTAACCCTTATATTATAATGTTTCCTGTACACTCAAAAGCTCATTAGCTTGTATTTTTCTGCTTCTAATATCTTCTTTTTGCAATGTCAACGACTTATCTTTTGAATTCGATCACATAATTGTTTGTTCATTAAATGGTTCCATGGAACAATTTTAGCTTCTTTTATGGAGGAGCCAAGTTATAAATATATGATTTTTTTATTACCTTTTATGCTTCTAAATGAGAAACAAGAAAGGATATATTGAAAACAACAAAAGGCGAACAATCTAGCAGCCTTCAGCCAAAAAGGAGGAATCAAAGAAATGGCCTCCAATTCAAGTTGGCCTACAGAATAGGTGTACTACAAAAGGATTTGTGAAGTATGAATAGGTTAATAGATTCAGCCTTTGTCTCTCTGATTCGTCCCTCAAAAGAAGTTCATGAAGTTTGAATTTGTATTGTATGATTTCATCATTTCAATGTGTAGTAGTATGTTCAGATTTGGCTCTCATTTTATTCAGGTCAATTTTTCATGTTTGACATTTGGTTTGCTATATTACTCTCAATTTGTTCAATTGTTTTTATGGTGCTTCTTCAGAGTTGTAGCTCTTTGCTTATATATTCCTGTTATTAAGAATTTACATGTGTTTTAGAAAGATTGTTGACGTTGGTTCTTCTTCAGAAATACTGCAGGCACGCTCTGCCCAGGTTGGTCCGTTTACTGTTATTGGAGATAACAGCAAAATTAGCGGCAATACCAAAATTACCAATTCAATTATTGGGCAAGGTTGTAACATTGGATCAAATGTTAGAATTGAAGGCTCTTATATATGGGACAATGTGACCATTGAAGATGGCTGTAAACTCAGTCATGCTATTGTATGTGATGGAGTTGTTATAAAGTCAGGAGCAGAACTGGAACCTGGTGTAATTTTGTCTTTCAAGGTATTGTTTCTTCTTTTTGGTTATTAATGCAGTTGAACTGATTTATAGTACTCATGAATCTGCACAGAAAATTATAATATCCGATAGAATTGGCCTCAGGAGTGTCAAATAACTTGCACTCTAGACAAAGGTGGCCCTTAGATTGATACTTGGCCTATACCTGTTTAATACTCAGACTTCCTTGATGCTGGATTGTTCTATCTATTTCAAACTTCTGATGCCTTTTTATTTTTCCCTTTCTCTAGTAGATAGAACTAGAAGAGTGCTTTTCATGTTTGTTTTATCTCACTAGCTTCACATTGGAACCCTTCTTGTGGCTTGGCTTTTAGGCTTCAATTTTTCTTAGCAAGACTTGTTTCTTATAAAAAGAAACTTTTTGGATATTGCAATTCTTATTTCTTGTCTAATCAATATATGTTTTTTTTTTAAATATTTGTGAGTGTCTTGACCAGTTTACACGCACCTCGACTAATCTCATGGGACAACCCACCCGACCCTACAACGTTTGGGTGTCAAGGAAACTCGTAGGAAATTAAATCCTAGGTAGGTGGCCACCATGGATTGAACCCACGACCTCTTAGTTAGTCGTTGAGACTATGTCTCCTTTTTTACCACTAGGCCAATCCATGATTGTTATAATCAATTTAGCCTTAGAAAGTGAGCTCCACATGGATGCATTCAATCGAGTCGTCTCAAATCTAGAAAACCAAGGAGATTCCTTGTCAAGGAAAACTCTTTGGTTTCTTTCAAACCATAAGTCTGCCTTCACTGCGTTATTCCACATGATTTGTTGACTTTTCTTAAGTTATAGTCCCACCAAAATCTGCAAAACATTGTCTCTTAATATTTTTCCCAAAACCCAGCTGATATTGAAATATTTGAATAGAGAATGCCAACAATTTTGAAGGTAGAAGCAGTAGAAAAGAAGGTGCGGGAGGTCTTCACAATCTCCTTTACAAAGAGCACACGTATTTGGAGATAAATAATGGGATAACTTTTTTTGCAAGACTATTGAGCAGTTTAGAATTCCAAATAACATTATCAATATGACTATATTGGCTCGACAGGGGCTTTTGGACTTCCATAAAGCCTTCCTTAAAGTTTGATCAATTGGAGAAGCCGCGGACAGATGGGTGCCTAATGATTTGACAGTGAAGGATCCGTTTGCTTCAAGGGATCATGAGCATTTATCATTGCACTCCGTCACTTTAATATTGATCTCCACTTTTTGGATCTTCTACATATTTTTTAGGCCCATGAATGAGGGAAAGTGTTGGAGTGTTGATATTATTGTTAAATTTACCTTCACCCATTAACTTGAAAATTTTGGGTCAGTTGGTGAGGTTATTTCATATCTTGTATAGTTTCATCAACCAGTATACATGTTGGCTTTATATTCTAGAATCTCATGGTGTTTTACAGTGCTTATTCTTTTATTTTTGAGGTAGTTTTTGGACATGGAAAATAAATTTCTGTGTATAGGTTCAAAGTCATATAAAATTGATTATTTTAAGTATGGCTAGGATTGATCAGACTTGTTATAACTATGAGCAAATATGATGTTGTTAGGTATGTTTTTATTTTTGAACAAATATAATTAAATATTAAAATAAGAAAGATCACATTAATGTATACTGGTTATTTTCTACTTGTAATATATGAACTTAACGTCTCTTGATTCTTGTTTATGTAGCTCCGCTGACTTTTTTATTTCGCTATTACACAGGTTGTTGTAGGGGATCAGTTTACTGTTCCATCATATTCAAAGGTATCTTTGTTTCAGCAGCCAACCAATCAAGATAGCGATGAGGAGCTGGAATATGCAGATAATAGCAGTGGCATTGTAGAATGTAATAAATTACTTAAAGGCAATTTTTTGCTTTCCATTTTGAGTAAATTTTACTATAACAGGCACCTTAATGTTTTCCTGAAGATAGGATTTCGTCTAAAGTAATGAAATTATGGAAGAGATAGTAAGACTAAGGAGAGACAGGTATCAGGGGTTTTCTGGCTGGCAAAAGATTGGGAATAAACGAGAGGGTGAGTGGTAAGGTGAAGTGGTTTGGGCCAGAAGGGATTTTGTTTCATTTCTTCAATATAAGGAGACGAGGATCTTTATGTCCATCAATTCTGTCAGATTTTGGGCATAAAGAGGGAGAAAACAATAGAATTTCTAATAACAATTCTCTTTGTGGGTAAATGATTATGATTTGATAAAATTTTTTGTTGGTTCTTGGTGGTCTCTCAAAGCATTTGAAAAACTATTCTGCTATGGATATTTATTTGGAGTGGAATGCTTGTGCGAACAACTTAGGGTGTGCTTGGAATACAAGCTCAACTGTTTAATTTTAAAAACAAGTCATTTTAGAAAAATTTGGATGTTTGAGAACCACTTGAAATATATTCTAGAGTGTATTTTAAACCCTTTTTATCAAAAGAGTTTAAATAAAAATGAGTTTTTGGAAAAACAATTTTTTCTCAAGTCAATCCAAACTGGCTCTTAGACTCTTAAATTGATTGCTGAATTGAGTAGTCACTGCAAATTAATATTTTTAATTGTCTTGTTTCTCCTTTGAACTCAATCAAAGCCATTTAGTTTTGAGGTGCTCTGTGTAAAGTACGAAGCCTATTCTTACATGGCTTTGCCGTATGCAGTTGCGGATACAACAGACAAGTCAAGTAGTGCAGTGATGTCCAAATCACTGGAAATGCAAGGCTGGCCTGCATCTGAGGTTGGCATTTTTCAGATCTTCTAACCTAGTCATAATTTGCATAGTTGTGTCCAAGTTTTTATGTGGAATGTGAGCTGAGAATACTAGGTGATTAGAATCAATAATGTAGATGTCTCTTGCTAGGGAAGTTATGCATGAGCATTATGTCTTTTGAATTTAAGGTTCATGCTTCATATTTGATTCAGATATGCCGCTGAATTTAGCAGCTGTCAGTAGTTTATGGTGTTTATTTATTTTCCGCCGTAGTAGAAACCGTTGGAAGTACCATACCCCATGGCTAGATGCGAAGAGAAAATTGCTAAGATCATCCAATGGATAAAATGAACAAACTAACTAGATTGGGGTTAGAGTTGGAAACCCCAAAAGTTTCTCACCAATAGAGCTTTTAGACTGAACACGTGCTAATAAGAGCTATATTGATAGACATTATGAACAAACCAACTGATAGATTGAGGTTAGAGAAAATTGCTGAAATCATCCAATGGATAAAATGAACAAACTAACTGATAGATTGAGGTTAGAGTTGGAAATCCCAAAAGTTCCTCACCAATAGAGCTTTTAGACCGAGTACGTGCTAATATTAGCTATACTGAGAGACATTATGAAGAAAGATCGTTCTTCTGTTTTGTATGGAAGGGGTTAAGATGGCTGGCGATCATCCAAGATGGCATCTACTTTGGACATTTAATTGTTTGTGTCTTATTAAAAAAACTGGTAGATATTGCGTAAAGCAAGGAAATCCTTAGCCATCTTTATGGGGTCGTGCTTTAATGAGAATACAAACAAGAATTACGTTGTTGGGAAGAAACAGTTTCATTGGTAAATGAAATAGAGGGGAAGATCCCAAAACACGTATTAGGTGAATTACATGAAAGTTCTCCAATAGGATATTAACGTAGAAAGGCTAGTATTTACTTTTACACCAACACATAGCATGAGCAAGAGATGAATTGGTCAAAGGAAGAGAAAGTATCACTATCATATATGACCTATCGATATTAACATTTACAGATTTGTTATAATTTGAAAAACATTTAAGCTACCCATGCATTTGTTTTAATTAAGAAAAGAAGTCCTTATTCTGCTGTTAAATCTAACTACGTTGTTCAATTGCTTGCTTTTTTTGTTTTTTCAAATTAGATTCTAATGAATTGAACCAGTTTTTTTAAAGGAGGGTTGGAGAGTTAGACTAATTCTATAATTATTGTTTTCTTTTTCAAACTTGTTTATAAAGTTTCTTTAACTAGGTACATACGTTTAAATCCTTGTTGTCTTCTATATCCCTTGTAATCAAGAAATTGACTCGATAATACCCTCTAACCTTTTTAATTGAATATCATCCTTAATCATTTTTGTTAAAGAGAATTTTGTCCTTAACTTTATTGAGTATCAGTCTATCAGAAGGGAAACTTCACGGGGCAATTGACTCTGACATTTTCTACTGTTGTTCTCAGCTAGGCAAGGGAGGTCTAGGTTATGTTTGGTCAATTTGTGAAGGAAGTGTCGAAGAAGAATGGAGGCATTCAGTTGCACCCATTCCTGCCGATAAACTCGAGAAGGTACTGCATAACGCACCAGATGACGAGCTGGAGTTAACTCTAGATGCTAATGTTCTACCACCTTCAGGGGAGTTGAAGTCTGACTCATATGTCTCAGACGGTGATGATAACGAAAGCTCTAGAGATGACTCCATCCACTTTGAGAAAGAGGTTAGATTTTTTTTTTTTTTCTGACATCTGGGACTCTGGTGGCAGGGACAGTCTTTTGGTTGCTTAACTTCTATTAATTTTTATTTACAGGTTGAAGCAACGTTTCTGAGGGCTGTGCATGAAAATATTGAAGTAGGCAATGTAATTTTGGAAGTAAACTCATTGCGGTATGCTATTATGATTTTTCTGGTGATTTCATATCTTTTTTCCTTTCACTTTTTAATTTTAATTTATGTTGATTTGTGCTGCCCAATTTTTAGTTTTACTTTTTGTTCTATTAATTTTTTTAACCAAAAAAATGAAAATATACTAAAACATACAAAAAATGAAGCCGATAGAAACCTTCAAAAGAAAGGATTTTCAACTAACTAAGATGTTGTCTTTGCAAAAAGTCTTTGCAATCGAAGTCCAAACAGAAACATGGAACCTCACCAAGGACCAAACATCTCACCAAGGTTCTTTTCCACACATCTAAACACTTTCTCTTTCCTCAAATATCGTACATTAAATCACACACCCTGGCAAACCATAAAAAACGGTCTTTTTCTTAGAAAGACTGATGGAGGAGGAACTCCTGGATTTCGTCTCTTGAACAAATTGATTTTATTGTATTTATGTCACTCCCGTTGGATGTATTTTTTCATCTATCATTTTTTTGACTGAAAAGTGTTCTAAAACCTCTAATAGACATTTTGTAACTTTTGTTGAATTCCTACATATGCAAGACGTCTACAAGATTGTGCCATGTGAAAGAAGACTAACACTCTCTTTTTCTAAAAAAGAAAACAATGCTTTCTGTTGTGAGCTTTTAAATTTGAAATTGATTCATTTGCAAAATGTCTTCAATTTGTGCTCCGCAAGGCACAAAGAGATGGAAATTTTTTAAAGTGAGATTTCCTGCTGTGAACTTTTGGTTTGCTCACTTAAGTGACATTCTGGAGGGCATGTCTCTTATTTTTCCAAAATATAATTTCTGGATGATAGCTATTCCTTTTCTATAATGTTTGCTATGGCAGGCATTTGTTCGCTTAAAATTGTCTATTAGAGATGAAATGATTCGAGAATATAAACCTAATAAATTTTGGTTTTTCTTTATTACAATTAACGAAGAACATTTTGCTTCTGTACAAATAGAGTTGAGATGCTTTAAGGTTTTAAATTTTGGCTCAGTGTTGGTTTGCTGCTTGCTCAAGTTAACTTTCTTGCGACAGGTTGTCATTTAATAAGGTGGCTTCAGATTGCGCAGGAGCAATATTTTACTCTCTGATGAACTTTGCCTTAGATTCTTCACATGGTTCATCAAGTAAGTGCTATGATCTGCCTTTCCTTTATGGTATGGAAGTGTCAATGGAAATGTTGAGGTCTCAATTTAGTGAAAATGTTGATAGAAATATCAATAAAAATGTTGACATGGATGAATATTTCTATTTTTGCAAAAGTTATAAAAATTCATAAAGGTATTTGAAGTAATAAATAATCACTTTACCCTTTTAAATAAGGTTAAATGCTTATGATAAATTTTCTATACACATTAGTGACATTTTGTTTATTTTTTATTTTAATATTTCATCAATTTTTCCGTTTTTTCTGGAATAATGGAGATCTTGATGTTGGATCCATAAACGGACAGAAATTTAATGCTGCCATAAGTAAAGTCTCATGATACCGAACTCTTTAGTATTCATGTAAATCGTGTAATTGCTGTGATGATGCAAGGACTTGAGATTTTAGTTAACTGTTAATATTTTATCATCATGAATTTGCAATTTATTATGTCGTCAATTAGTCTCCCTGCCTCTTCCAATGTCTGCCTTGGATTAGAGCTTACAGTTTGGATCTCCAAATTTGAGTATCGTGCTAATATTGTAGAATCCTTTAGTGCTCTTATTTTATTTTTAAACAAGTGAATATAGTTATTTCTGATTTTCACTACTTAAGGATATAATTACCATATTGATAGGAAAACAATCTCAGAAGTACGGTTTCCGTCCTTGTTTTCTTCATGTACTCTTTGTTCCTTTTTCTTTTTTCTTTTTTAAAACTGCCAAACTAACTCCATTTGTTTCAGGTGATCTGCTGAAAAATACTACAAGTATAATTACAAAATGGAAAAAACTTTTGAAGTACTACCTAACTGACTTGGATGAAGAGGTATTGCGACTTTAACACATTTAGCTGATATACTTAACCACTGTAGTTAATACTACTGCTGCCTAGCCAGTATATTTCCTATGCTCTATGAAATTGTAGCAAGCAGTTAAACAAATCCATATTTCCTCTGCAGATTGAAGTGATATTAAAATTTGAAGAGATATGCCTGGAATCTGCCAAGGAATTCACTCCACATTTTACTAAGGTAATTTTATTGTTTTCTTGGAAAATATACTTTCTAGATGTTCATAGAAAGCATGAGTTTCTTATTCTTTGAGGTTAATTATGATTGATGCAAACCGACTTCTAGATAATATTAGATGCTGAAAAGTTGCAAGTCTTTCAGGATATGCCTGTATTTGTGAATTTGTGATCTTTTCACTCGAGATTTTTGGTGAATGATTTTCACATTTCGCGTTTCATAGATTTTGTGGCATCTATATGACCAAGAAATCATTCAAGAAGAGGCCATTCTGAAGTGGGATGCCGAGAAAAAGGAAGCAGATGATTCAGATAAGCTTTTTGTCAAGCAGGCTGAGAAATTTATTGAAGTAAGAAACTTGTTTTCTATTATTTGTTTCTCTTTTTCAGATAAAGAGAGTAACTTATATGTATCTTTGGTTCAGTGGTTAAAAGTTGCGTCAGAGGAAGACGAAGAGGAAGAAGAATAGAAATAGTTGAATAATATCTATAGATTAGCGAAGAGCACAGGGCAGACTGAGGAAGTTCTTTGTTGCTGAGTTTTTTCATCTTTTAAACGCCAAATCTTCAAACAGTAGCTTCCTGGTTTCCCAAATGTGAAAGGGATTTTTTTTATCTTCCATCAACTTCTATGATTGTCTATTGTCCATGTCCTATCATAGAAAGAAAAATTTTGGTGAAAGTTAAGATCTTATTTTGTTCAAATTCATCCGCCTATTTATTTGAGTTGCTGTATTTTCAATTATTTTGTTTCGTTTCTGATCTATAAACTATAATATATTTTATTTTTACTAAGTTTTCACTCTGTATACAACAAAATACTTATTCCTTCTCATGGAATTCATATGTTGAATTTGATATTAGACTGGTTCTTAGAAACGCAAGTCATTGTACAACCAAGCAACATTAAATAAGGTGAGAAAAGTGCTGAAATATAATGAATATATTTTCAAATATACCAAAATATAATTTTTAGTTTTTCATTCAATAGTTATAACCTTGATTGATATGCTATCAACTTTTTAAGATTAATCTCTCTAAGAAATTTTTATTTTGACCCTGCATTCTTTTAGTTCAAGAATTTGTCATATTTATAATCTAATTTT
This sequence comes from Cucumis cinereus, assembly GCA_037974625.1. NCBI lineage: Eukaryota > Viridiplantae > Streptophyta > Magnoliopsida > Cucurbitales > Cucurbitaceae > Cucumis > Cucumis cinereus. The sequence continues at coordinate 13,528,558 of JBBPDJ010000019.1, forward strand.
AAGACATCAAAAAAGTTTACCCGTCAGTTCCTCTTTCTGTTAATAGTCTGAGGATTGATCAATGAAAAATATTGGATGAGAATAAAATTCTTGATTAAAATACCATTCTGGAATCTGTATTTTGAAATTGTAGTTTCATATATCAAATTTCAATTATTCTTAAAATCTTAAAATAGTTCTTATGGCTAGCTTGAAGTTAACTTTTCTCATCTTATTTGACAATAACAGTAATTTCTATTCAAGGGAAAAAAACACATATATACATGCCTTCCAAAACTTTATAGAGGGAAGGAAAGATGAACTATTAAAACTTGAGAGCACATGAACTAAATAATTTGGACATATTGAGATGTGACTAAAACAGAATAAGTTCAAAAGTACAGTGATTTGAGCTCCTTTCACATAACTTCCGGTAATTTATGGTTTTAATTTTATTTAATCTGCAGCAATCAAAGGAGAAATGTAGCAATCGAGGAAAGGGATTTTAAGGGTCAAATTCTCTAAAAAACTTATCTCTTTAATGTGAAAAAATAGTCAGCTATGAAGCTGAAAATTACTTACACAAGTATTGACAGAAAAAAAAAACTTAGTATGAAGAAAGACCTTTAAATAACTCTAAACTATGATTTGTGGGCTTATAAATACCGTCATCTAACTATTTAAGTGATACAGGTTCATAAAACCTGTGAGCAATGTGAACTCTTTAGATCTGGAAAACATCTTCAAACCCCAGCGAAGGAGGAGCTTTCTGAGTACTAGACAAGTCTAATGCCCATATCAAGAATAATTTAGAATATGGGATGTTGAAAGAGTACAGATCCTTAGAATATGGGATGTTTATGACACATCGGTTAGACTTGCGATAAGTAAGAGCTCATTTCCTGTACATCAGGTCTGTAAAGATGAGAGAAAGACCATCACAATATTGCTGCCAAGCCAAGAGAATCCCCTTCATCCAATCTGGTCTCTGAAGCGCTGACCGAACCACGTGACTTCGCTGAAGTTTTGAAAGAAGAATTCAGTAGAGTTTGGAAACCATTTGGAATGGCAGCAGAGAAAAGTTTATAGTAGTTACCTGATACATTGGTAATGGTATTTATACTTTTCTGAGCTGCTAGTGCCTTTAATTGGTTGCCAGTTGCCAATAAAAGCAAATTCTTCATATGCTGCTTTTGTTCTTTTGGACTAAATGTCTTTGCCAAAGCTTCTTCAAAAGCAACCAAATCATGATGCTTAATGCAGGGGAGTGAGAGCAAGACCTAAAAGATTTTAAGAAAAAGATGTTGTATTAGCACCTTAATATTTAGGACTGTAGTGTGTTTCATTTGTTGGCCTTATACCAGATATAAGCTAGCAAATCAACCTAACCTGTCTAGGAGCTGGGTTTCTGTCAGAGAGAAATAGAAATATTTCACGACAGAGACCAACCAGATCAGAACTAAAGAAAGTATTCGATTCGAGAGTTAATCCTTGGATAATTGCTGAGAAAAGATCCCGGGAAACAAACTCATTGAGCTCCCCATCGTTTGTTGATATAGCTAAAAGAACTAAAGTAGAACAGAAAGAAGAAATTTTTGCCACGGCTTCACCATCCGTCCATGTAAATGCATCCAAGCATATTCGTAGTGCTGAAATGGCTAATCCTTTGTGCTTTAATAAGAAGCTGAAGGGAACAGAAAGACAAAACCATATAAATACATCAGAGAGAAGAACTTGTATATCAGAAGACAGTTTCGAGAAAAATTGTGAATAAAGTTTTTTTTTTTTTTTTTGGTAAAAACATGATACCACACTTACCCAACCATGCAACTTGATGAGTACTCGTCCAAGTGTTTGGGAGATGAAATAACTGCACGATTCACATGCCCAGATTGCTCCAGGGAAGGAAGGTCTGGGTTAAGTAGTGATGAAGCCATAACAGCAAGGAGTGAGCATACTTCTCTGGTTAAATCACGGAGTAGCTTTTCTTCCATAACTTCCACTTTCAAGTCGGTCTTTGAAGGGATTCCAAGGACATCAGGGACGTTTGCTCTACCTTCATGTAGGAGACTGGACCACGAGGAGTTCAGACATTGCTGGGTATGTTGAATTAATGGCAACAGGAGCTTCTCCAGCCAGACATCCCACAAATGTGGAGGACAACCCTTAACCAGAGGAATAATAACCGCATGAACTAGCTGCCTTAAATGTCTGAATTCCATTGACTGGATATTTTCCATTAGGGCAAGAGAGACAGAATGAATATCCAAGCAATTGAAAAACGATTCTCCAACAGTGGCTGATAAACCCAGGACGTTATACCTAAAATTATGTAAGACAAGTTAGTACTTGATACTAAATAAAGCCATCAAATGAACTTGATCACATACTTTGTCGGATTGTATTTTATATAGAAAACAAAACTATTAATGGAGAGATGAAGAGTACGGTGGGTAAAGCCATCAAACGCAAAAGAGGTACAAAAACTGCCTAAAATCATTTATAAAGGAAAACGGATAATGACACATACTGTAATATTGAAATCCTAATTATCTTCTACAACAACCGTCATTCGTCTAACACAACAGTGTACATCATTTCTTTCATCAGAAGCCTAAAATTCAATAAAGATAAATGGAAAAACACAGAGTATGCTCAAAAGGAGATTTCAAGAAGAATAGTATCATATATGCTCAAAAGGTGATTTCAAGAAGAATAGAAATCTCATCTGGTAAAAGATTCTCTTCTCTCTTCAAACATCTCCTCCCAACCCCACTCCCTTCTCCTGTGCGGAGCATAGTCCAAGAACAGTCATGATTGTCATTACCATCGATAGCTTCCAGAGCTTTCAGCCATTAAGACCTTTACTAGCGTTTTTTTTTTAATTATTATTATCATGGAAACAGAATTGAGAGTGTCATACTTGATATAGTACGGTAATATTTTTTATATCTTATCTAGTTAAGTAAACAAACAAAACAAAGTATAATAAAGCAGGAACCATGAAGAATATGGAAAGAAAAATTACAAATTGCACAACCAAGAACAGACCAGAGATATGACATATCATTACTCGTTACTTACCCACTATCTCTTATACATTTAAGCCAATTACGAATATCAGTTTCACTAGGCTCTGAATGCCCCCCTCCCTTGCTCATGTCAGAATGAGGATCATCTGTGACACTTAATGCACCTTTTGAAAGTTTAGGGTTCACTTCACCAAGAAGACTGAATTTCTCAGTATCACTCAAAGCCATTGCAGCATTGAACTCTCCAGGTAATGTCTGGGATACAGCTGGACACCAAAGGGAGTGTAAAGAACGGAACAACTGCATATCAAAGAGATACTGATGGTTACCATTTGGTGCATGGAGTGAACTGGAATTTCCTTTTGGGAAAAACATCTGACACACGAACTGTGATTTGTTCTATAGACTGATAGCTTCAAAAGAAAGAAAGGAATTCTTCATGTCCATGCATCATAGCCCACCCCACTACAACACAAGGAGACTGCACATGCCCAATGTGCTACAGGAGACATCAAAAGTTCCTTTCTTTCTCTTTTTTTCTTTTACTTGTTAATAATTTTACTAGAGAACATGGAGAACTTCAAACCAAACATGGAATTTATAAAAAAAAATCCGTACGAGTTAGTAAGTAATAATCATAGAATTGTCTTTACTTTTAACAGGGGAGGTAGCATCCATGACAAATGGGAAGCCATGGGGTGAGGAGAATTTGTGGTTGAGTATTCCGGCATATTTGGATTGGATTTTCTTGTTCCACTTCTCTTAAGAGCTTTCTCAAAGAATGTCACAGTGTGGAAAATTGACCACATTGTAGATGTCTCGGAACAAAGACGAACCAAACCATGCGGTTCAGACAAATAATTATTTTGCCACTCAGGCTGTATCCAATGTTGACTTAAAGGTTCCAGCAACCAGGCTAAAATTTCATGCTGCTGCTGAATTCTGCAACAGGTTTGTAGAAGCCAAATAATAGCATGATGTTAGACAAAAATTATATAAAATAGCCAAGCCTATTTCAATAATTCAATAAATCAAGAATCATTTCCTAATACTGAATGATAATTTTCTTATAAAATAAGTGACTACAATACGTTCAGCATAAATAAAGAAAAAATCTTATTCTAACTAGAAGCCAATCACATTTATGGATATCATAGATATATTGAAAATACAATATAAAACACATTGTTGACCATAAAGTGCAGTCAGTTCAGATAAGTTGGTAATTACCCAGCAGTAGAAGCCATTACAAGAAATGCTTCACCCAGAAGATTATGCTCACCACGAAGCAAACGTCCTTCTCTTTGTAAATATCCCATGGAGTCAGCTATACCCTATGCAAGAAAAAAATGATAACATGAATGATGATAATTCCATTTCCCATCATAAGCTAAGCCTCTTGGTCATTTCAATTGATGTGCGAAAGTTGTCTACACTTTTTAAATTTTAAGATTGTTTTGTTATTGATTTGATTTAGAGAAGAAAGATAAATTAAAGCCTTATCCTTAATATAAAACGTGTTGAGAGCATGAGGCAAGAAGATGAACAGATAACAAGGGTAGAAAAGAAAACAGGGAAAGACAAGTTCACTCTCATCAATATAGTGAATGTGAATCTACATGTATGCTTGTCAATAATTGTGTGCATATTGAGCACATGGGTGATAAATAAGACCATAGAGGGTAAGGAAACCTTCATATGGGGTAGAATACTTCTATCAGCAGCTTTTGCTATACGAATAAAAGATGTACAAATCTGTAGCCTTGCTCTTGTAGAAGGATCCTGCCAAAAAGACGTGTATTAAACAATTATCCAAGCATGTCCCTTTACACATACAAAGTATAAGTCAATAAGAACCTTGATAGCAATGGGGAGTGATGTTAGGAGCTCAAATAACTTATTGATGACACTTGCAACAGCATCGGGAAAATATTTCAGAAAGGGACCCAAAGCATCTAGATAGTGTGCAAGGACTATCACCAAGGCTGGCTCACTCCATTTTAATGAAAGAAGTTGCTGAATTAAACCTGGGGTCAAAGAACCAGTCAACTCAGAAGAACAAATTTAATCAAACACAAAGTGCTAATAGAACAAAAGGTTAACAACAAACCTTCAAAAATTCCACGCAATTGCAATTGAATTTCAGAACTGCCCGCACCAAATTCATCAAAAATTGTACTTACAACATTGTCAAGGGTTGATTGCATGCTTTCCAACATAGCTATGTCCTGTATCAGAACAAATCTTACAGTTACAAAAAAGTAGTGGTAACTCATAAGCAGTACAAGGGAGTCCAACTCAAGGTACTGTAATCAAACCTCACAAGGCATTTGTAAAAGCGAAAGACTTTTGATGATAGTGATAATTCGTTCAGAAACCTTATCACTGGTTATGACAGGCTTGTATAAAGCTAAAAATTTGATCAATTCCAACTGCATCGAGAAATTTTTGCATCAATATTAGAAAGAATATTGAAACATTCCAACAAGAAACTACAACCTGAATCTGGATGGATATTCCTTACGAGCCATCAAAATAAGTTCTCATCCAGAAAATAAAAATATGAACTTCATCAAGTAAACACAAACCCTCTCCTCCTCCCTTGCATATATACAATTGAAAAGGTTCTAACATACACACGGAGAAACAGAACAGTTCGCATCTTTTTTGGAGTAAGAAATATTTATATAACAAACGATAAGTAATAGTACAATGAATGGATCCAACAATTTGTAAGTTTGTAACCCTTGAAAAGAAGCTTCATAGATGGAAAGGCTTCAACCTATCCCATGGCCACCGTTCTGACTCTTCCAAAACCTAGGTGAAATTTTGAAAAATGGGCAAATTCTTTGCAAAGAGGTTGAAGAAACTAGAAAAGAGTTTGCACAGAGTAATATCTCCAGAAGCTTCAAAGAGTTTGCACATTGAAAGTGTAAAAAGTCAAGAAATGTTCTGATAAAATACAAAAATTACCATGAGTAAATATTAGTTAAGCAGTCATACATACCAGCTTTGACCGATATTGGCTGAAATCACCCCTTCCATCAAAATCATCACTCCACAACTCCAAGGCCCCCAGTAAGGGTGCTACGACAGGGGAAACCTTTTCTTTCTTCAACAGTCGCTTAAAAGATATATCAAGAATTACAGAACATACATCATCATCCATAAAACTTAAGATTGATCTCCTTTCCTTATCAGGTGATGCAGAACTAGAGCCTTGGTAATTAGGTTTTGAAACATCTCCTGTTGAATGGGTTGTAACTTTCAACTTCGATACCAAATCCCTCATTAGTGCCTATTGGAGCACAAAAAAAGGTACACACTCAAATAAAAGCTTGTCTGCAAAATATTGTAATATCAAGAATTTAAAGAAAAACAATGTACAGACCCATACATACCAGCCAAAAGTGCAGGGATTGAAAATGAAGAGCTAATTTATCATGTTGGAAAAAGCCCAGCATCTACGCAGGAAAAATCTGTAGTTAAGAAAGCATATTCCAATGTGCAAACCATTTATAAATCTTGAAATCCACTAGAGCACAATTCTTTTATGTCGATAATATACTTTAGTAAGCCTGACCCAAGAAATGGAAACCCGCTTGGGTTGCCTTTGGGGTCAAGTGTTTCACACCCATAAAGTCTGGTGTTCTAAGCTCACAGGGAGAGACCAATCAGAATTACCTGTTGAAGATAAAGTGGAAGCAGAGTGCTGTCCCCAGATATACATTGCAAATTAGATGAACCCATGGATACAAGACTTTCACAAATGCATTCCATAAACTCAGATTCACTTTCATCGACCAGACCCGAACTAGGAGGGCCTCTGATAAAAAGTTCTCTAGAGATGTTCATCAACATCTCAAAAATATTTCTCATGGCAGAGTCATATTCAGCTGTATTAGCATCTGGAGATCTTTTCCTGCATTTTACATGCAAAATAGAATGTAAGTCAAGACATTTCCTCAGAATTGCGGAGAACATGCATAACACTGCCACATACCTCGCAGAGACAAGCTTGAAAAATTCACAGGCATGAAGGCGAAAATCAGGAGAACAGAGTAAGAAGCCACACCTGTGAGAGTGCATTCAGAACTAGATATACCAACATCTCCAACTCAGGTTCTACAAAGAACAAGATAAAATTATCATACCCACGCATTATACCATATTTAGCAAGATCAGGTAATGGTGCCCATTCAGCATAAGCGTTAACAGCATTTAAAGCAGCAGTAACTGCAGCTGCATGCTGTTTTGCGACATCCAGCCTTTGACTGCTTACTTCACTCAGGGCAGCTCCAAAGTGCCTCTCCAGTAACTATTTAACAAAAAGAAATATCATACGAAATCTAGAATGAGCAAGTGTGTGAATGCTAAGGGATGGAACGTACTGTGTACAACAAAGAAAAAACTTCAGGCAAAGATTGAGTAAGCCCACGCAACAAGATTCTGCGCCGATCACCTGAAAATCCTTTGCAAGTTATTGAACCATCACTTCAAAATGTAAACAAAGAAGATAAAGCTTCAGAGGCAGAGACTTAGACCAGTACAAGTATGTATTACCAAATGTATAAATTATAATGCTACTCGCCATCCTGTCAATAATAAAAATATAATAGAAGCAAATGTACGTGAATGAAAGTTCATGATGAACCTTCTAGATCTTCATAGTGGACGGTAATATCTTCAGGAAGCCACCTCAGCATCATTGAAACCAACTCAGCCTAAGATTAAACAAACGTAATTAATTATATGAGTATTAACTGTTGAAATGAAGGAAGAAGAAATAATGTGCCTGAAAAACCTTTTTTCTTTTTTCTTTTTAGTGCAGAAATTTCTGAAGCAATAAATTATGGAACTTACATGAATAGGACCCTTACTAGACAGGGAAACCAAAGATGGGAACAATTCTTCCCATAAACTTAATCCCTCTCTTCTGACAATCTGTATATCAGCAGAAAAAGAGCAATACGTAATATGTATGAATGGTTTTATATAAAATATGAAAAATAATGAATTCATCTGTGACAAGTTACAAAACAAGTCAAGAGTCAAACCAAATATTCAGAATAACAAGAAAGCTAAGATCCAAAGAATTATACAGAAACTGATAGATAATAGAAGCATAACCCTTCCTTACACATATCCCTGTTGCATATTCTACTGGCTTTTTGTTTTTTTAAGAAACTGAGCTTTGAGAAAAGATAAAAGAAAAATGGCATTAAAAAAAGCCCACAACAAAAGGAAGGAGGTGACCAACCAACTACAAAGAAGTCTCCAATCAAACAAAACTATAACCAAATCATAATTAAAAAGAGTCTACAAACAGACACCCATTTACTATTATCAACCTATTACACTGAATAATAAATTAAGACCCTGTAGTTCCTAAAGAGCGCCAAACCTCAGCAACAAGAGCAGCTGACTGACTTTTTAAAGCCCATTCTTCACAAGGAGACGTGATTTCAGCCATAAGATCAATGCAAACATTTGCAAAATTTCTCTTCTCCATAGAATTCAATTCCTCCCACCGAAAACGAACCAAATGCTGCATAAAGATACAAAACAGATACAGCCAAAATAAAATTTTGAGATAAAATCAATCATTCAGATATGTAACAGTTGAAACAATGATGGAAATCCAAAAAAGGGAATTTAGAGTTAAGAATTTCAAAACCAAAAACAAATACGGGCAAAATAAAATTTATTTAATCAACTTCAACCATATATTTATATTCATATGGAAAAGTAATTTAAATATATTAGAAGAGTCATGCTTGCAGGTCAAATCTACTTAGGACCACAGAGAGAAACAAAAATTGGGACCAAAACATTTTCAGAAAAAGTTAAAAGGTTTAAATACAGCTAAAATCTATGCTTAAACCTGGAAAAGGGTTACCTATACTCCAGTTCTATACAAAAAAAATCAAACACAGATGACCAAATAAATATACAAGCTAGGTATTAAAGATAGAATCACAAACTTGCAGAGTTTTATATGCATGAAGCCGAATCTCAGAAGACCACTTATTTGTAACTAGAACAAGGGATGTGCTGGCCAAAATCCGTACATCGCCAGTTTTGATCTGCAAAAGTGAAGAGAACACTCAAAAACACAAGCATTTAAAGGGAGGTCATCGTGAATCAAGAGCATAAACCCAAAAGCTTAAGTTGATAGTTTATAGTAAATTTAATTATATCAATACTTCAATGCTCTTTTTCACTTTTGAGTTTGAAAATTTGTATAAGATCCAACAAGTGAATATCAGTATCAATTGGGAAGGAAATGACAAGGCAAGGTTCAACACATGACCTCCTACTCTGATACTACGTTAAATCACTAATCAACCCAAAAACTTAAGCTGATGGGTTATAGAAAATTCAATGATATCAATACTTCAACAAGTTTCATGAGAGAAGAAAAACAGAAAGGGGATAAAAACATTTAAAAAGGTTTACTATCTGAGTCCATAGTGCTGAATATCACAATGACCAACATCTTCTGAAGATTCATCATAAATTGCCTCAAAATAAGCAAGTGATTTCATAAACTAGAAAACCAACCACTGCCAATATCTTTCAAAACTCACAATATAATAAGATTTCCAAAAGTTAATAAGCTTTGAAGATTCATCATAATTTGCCCCTAAATGAGCAAGTGCTTAAATAAACCAGAATACCAACCACTGCCAATATCATTCAAAACTCAGAATACATAACATTAACCCCAAGTAAGCATGCGATTCCATAACTCAGAACCCAACCACAATCAAAACCCATAAAAAACCCAATTAAAACATCATCATCAATACAAAATATCTCATTCAACTCACAAGAATTCCCACTCATGCATAAAAAACCCAACAGAAAGAGAATTAGATGCATTTCCTCACACCCATAAACTATTAAACAAGAAAATTCAAAGCCTGGTGAAGCTTACAGATTCTAGATAGGAGAGAGCAGCTTTTCGAGCGTCTGGAGTGGAGCTCCAGTCGAGCGATACAGCAATGGCTTGAGCCACATTATTAGCCGTATTGTCGTCCATCAATTCCCCACTGGGTAGCCTTTTTCCGATGCTTCTGCTACCTGGGTTTCACAGTGGTAACCAAAGCGAGAGAGAAAGAGAGAGGTCTGAAGGATTGTTGAAGGGATTACTGAAGAATAAATAAGGATTCTGCAAGTTCTAAAGAAGCTTATGGACCATGGTCGTCTTCTTCTTCTCTCTGTAAAGAGAGAGAAGTTGTGAAGGTACCTTTTTTACTATTCAACTTCTTTCTTCAGTTTTCCTTCTCCCCTACTCCACCATTAATCTTTGAACTCCTCTCCAAAAGTATGTATTATATGTAAACTTTTTGGTAGATATTGGAATACTAATTTGCTTTTTGTAACCTTTCTTATCAAAATAGTCTTATTTGTATTTATTTTATTTTATTTTATTACTTTTCTTTATTTAGAAAAAATTTATTATAAACTACGACTTAGTGAAAATATTTATAAAATAAACCAAAATTTTAGATTCTACTTTGTCTAACATCGATAGAATCTAAAATTTTTCTATATTTTGTAAGTATTTTGGTTCATTTTGCTATATTTGAAAATGTATCTTCCTTCATCTAATTTAAGTCGTGTTTATTCCATCGAATTAAAAAAGAGGGACTTATTTTATTACATTTGTTGTTTACTGTAATTGGAATACAATATGGGGTTTACGTCAAATTCGATTTGTGGACGCAAGGGGGATCTAATTGTGCTTAAAAATTATGTGGACTCTTCATTATGAATTTATCATAGTTAAACAATAAGAAGACAATGATACTAGACAATGCAAGGTAAACAACATCAACCATATTCATATTACATTTACAAGATGGCTAAGTAAATGTGACGAAAACAATCAAATTACGTTTACGAACTCATTACAATTGATCCATTAATGCAATTTCATTATGATTACTCCAATTTTGATTATAGATTGGTAAACATGGTCTTAGTCTATAGTTATAATTATAATTTAGTTTATATAGTTATAAAACAGTCTTAAATAATCTCTACAATAGAAACTATTTTCGAGGGGCATATCAAATTATGAGGTTTTATTGAACCATAAATCTTGAATTCTAATTTTTTTTATTAACCCATAGGTACAAATTCGTAATTTAATTATCTTTGAAATATAAGTACAATATATAATATTGTTATAGTTTATATTAAAATTAAAGTTATCTGACCATACAACATAATAATGTCACACACAATGCACCAACAATAAGTTATAACCATAAGAGAGTATGTGCTTAGAAAATATACTTTTATTAATACAAAGTCAACCAATTACTATGCGATACTTATATTTAAGGTAAATACGATGAAACACAAAAGACTTGATTCGGTGAATGATCGCTTAGGCTTCTCCTTAGTGTAAGACTCCCTCTTAATTTAGACCATTGACTTTTAAGTTATAACCATTTTCAATCGATTCATTCAAAATCAACTAATAAATGATTCTCTCAAAACCGTAAAAATAATAATAACAAAGAAAAAGTTATAACGTAATCCTTTCTAAATAAGTTTGAGAAAAGTAGATGAGGACTAGAAGATGAAAAACCACTCAATATTGATCAATAAAAAGGACCTACTCTACCTATTAGCTTCTAACATGACCCTTATGTTTGTGTTATACACGTCTAATGTATAGACGGTTTACATATATTTCTGCCAACATCTCCTTACACTATCAATCATTAATGTTGAACCCTGAAATTTTGGTGAAGCAGGAGCTAAATGTGTTGGTACTCTAGTACAAATGATCCATCATTCACTGCACAACATGAAAAATAAGAATGAAAAGATTGATTGAATAGCATACAACGTTCTCAAAAGTTGTAACAATTTGATCACTTTCTTAAATTTTGTTTATTCAGAAAGAGTGTTTCATAAATTTCTTAAGAAAGTGATCAGTTGTAAACATTATCTAACAAAAGTGGTAGTATCAGAGAGAGCTCTTTACACAAAGATGGTTGGTTCTGGGCACCTTATGCAATGATCTACCTTATATTTGGGCAAAGAATGGCAGCACCACGTCAAGAAGATTTTTTTATATATATATATATTATTTATGTACTTGCGTGCAAAAACACTCTGCAAACGAACAACGAAGGAGCGAATGGGAAGATCTTGCAGTTTCTGATGGAGGAAAGAAACCGCGGGGGTTCTATGGAGGAAAAGGAGGCATTAGGATGTCCCATTTCTGATCAAAGGTATGTTCCTGATGCAAGACACAGACCAGGCTTGATCTATGTACTCAGGATCTGTGGAACTTCTAAGTATATATGCAGTCGACCGGTTCTGCCTGCACGATTCATGAACTTACATGACGTAATGTTCATGCTGCCTTCTTTCCTTTAACTGAAGATTTCTGTTCTCTTGTATCACCTCCCAAATGTTTCTGCCTTTGAGCACCGATGTCAGAAGATTGAACCAATGGACCCGACCAGGCTTGGTCTAGTTCGTTTGGATAGCCAAATGATGTGGAACTAAAAGGAACGTCAGAAGGAACAACAGCTGGATCAATATGACGTGAATATCCCAATGTGAATCCGAGTGCCCCGTCCTGATGTGGAGGGGGGAACTTTTCGCTCTTGCTCTTTGCATTTGAATGAGTTATAAGACGCCGTCTCTGTTTCGGAAGAACATGCATTTCAGAAGTCAGAAAGAACAATCCTACTGCTTAAGACTTGCAAATTAAACCAAAAGGAAACTACCCAAAATTTCAATAAATATTGTCAACATGTAAAGACCTGATTTGAATGACTTCTTTGACCGCTTAAAAAAAGTGTTCAAGGTGAAGAAAATATATATTTTTAAACATTTAAAAAGTCATTTCAAACTGACCTTAAGCCATAGAGTTAGTAAAAGATTAAAACCAAGTCAGATGGATAGTAAAACTGGAACTCCAATCAAGCTAAAAGCATTTAGCATCCTTATCCTTTATTTTCTATAAGTTTGAAAACAGAATGTGGTTGAGAAATTGAAGAGGCAAAATTGTGTAGGCCCGCTCCACTATCATACCTCAAGTACCGAAAAAAGAGCACGAATAACTTAAAAAGAATTACTTGCGAAGATATCCACCAACACACCGTGTTTTGTACATGATTACAAAACAAATCAAAATGCGAAAACTTTATCTTCAAAGGTTCTCTCATTTCTTTCCTTCCATGTGCCACCATAGATACATATGTTCCATCTGTACAAAAGACTAGGACATATTCTTTTGGAAACAGCAGACCTATTTGTCCAGAGATGAAGAGGTACAAAAACATGCTAAACCATAGGAGATTACAAAAAAAGGAAAAAAAAAACCCTCTCCTATTAGCATTAATCAGAAAAGAGGGACATAACAAGAATGTTTTCTTCCGACTTTACTTGAATAGGATCTGTTCTATAGGTAGTAGATCGGTGTCCTTGAGTTCTAAGAACAAGAATGTTTTCTTTGTTTTTTTTTCAAAAACATTTAACTTCAATTAGCATCAATGAAATTAATGAATAGAATTTCAAAAGTGTTTTAATATACATGTTATCGAGCACCCTGTCCCACTATTCGACAAAAAGACTGTTTCAACATCAGCGTTTACTATGCTTCCTACTTGGAAGCTCAAATTAAAGGTTTTAAGGCACTTCCAGAAATATCTCAATCTCTTGATACCAAAGGCAAATGTTTGGTCAACCCTCATGAATGAAAATGCTGAGAAAGGAAATGCTAAGAAGTTTAAATAAAGTCTAATAGATTATTAAATTACTTGAAATTTCTCTTCTTTTCGTTAAGAGTTTCACATTACTATCATGTAACCCTGCAATCATTCCTAAAGAAATGTAAAACATACATCATAAATGTCAAGTAGAATGGATATAAATATACGTACATCAATATTTGCTTGAAGTTCTGCGTTGGCTCCTTGAATAGGTATGGCCCTACCAGCACGGTTACGTGTGCGTGTCTTCTTCACACGATCATTCTGCAATTTACTTGCTGCTCTTTGTCTGTACATCCATATGAAGTGATGCATAAGAAAACATACAAGTATGCACATGTAAGAAGACCCACACTCTTAAATACCCTATATTTAGGACAGGTAGTATGTTGCAATGCTCCCTTAGCATTTGCTATTGCTCCCATCTATAAAAAGTTTTACCATCCAAAAAACGGGAGAAGTGCCTTACCTTTTCCGTAATGTTCTTATTTTACTGTGTTTCGTTTGTGATTTTTACAAGTCATTGTTCATATTTCTCCATGGAAATTCAGTTTATTTTATATGGTAAAAAAGTCTTTTCGGGAAAAAAAATGTCTCTAAATAAACAAAGGTTAAACAATGCTTCTGGTCCTTGAACTTTCCTTCACAACAATTTACTTATGTTATGTACTAATACATATTGATTGTTTCTAAACTTTCGTATGTAACAATTTAGTTTCCATATTTTTCAAATTCGTTATAATTGAATCATGACAGTGAAAAAATCCATCAAAATTAATGTCTTTTTTTATTTATTCTAAAACAACTTCATCTTTATTGTTTATAAATACATTTGATCCCTAATTAGTTTATTGATCTACATATGTAGGAAATTTCATTCAATCCTAATAATACAGAGACTAAATTGAACATATTAAAGTTTAGAAGTTAAATTGTCACGAAATTAAAAGTACAAAAACTAAACCACTACAAACTAAAATTTAGAGACTTTTTAGTTGTTACTTCCATGAAAGTTCAGGACATGTTCTTTTAAACATAATTATATCACATTATTCTAACACCCAAGCACCGAGAATAAAGTCTCAATGAACTAACATAAACAACCAGAAATGTGAGAAAGATGGAAGTATTCAAATCCATACCTTCGTGCTTCATCATCCCTTCGTTTGGCATCCATCTCCTTACTAGGTGGATATTTGGGGAGGCTAGAAGGTTCACAAGCATAAGGTTCTGTAGTGAAAAACTGCAAAAGAGTGTGAAATAACGGCATCAATAATTAGAATATGCTACCATTATAAAAACCTGCAACAAAGTTAGAAGAGCAAGTCCGGTGACCAAGTTCAAAAAGAAATGAAATTTGAAGGAAGAGGCTATGTTATCGTGCAAATATGATACCATCCACAAAACCAAATAGAAGAAGCTTCACCTCGCTCTTTAATGCATCTGTAGCTGTCATTCTCTCAGCGGGATCAATTGCAAGAAGTGTTTCTATAAGGGGAAATGACGATGGTGGGAAATCCTTAAAAGTCTCTTTTATACATCTCTTATATGGTTCTCGGGGTCTAAATAAGGCTGCATTTGGTAACTTTGCTCTCTTTAAATATTCATCTGAAGCTGAGCCACACAGCTTGAATATCTTATGTAGTTGCTCAACCTAGGGAGCAGTAAAAAAATCAGATGTACAAATGTCCACAAAGATGTAAATAGAAGAGAAGATCAGTTCTATAAGACAATCAATAAGTAAATACCTATATACTTGGAAATGTTTTGACAATTCATGTAAATTTTGTATTTTGTTTAGAAAAATAAAATGTGGAAACCAACTTTCATTAAGAAGATGAAAGAATAAAGTATCTGATTCATGCCAAGGTACTATTCTATCACCCTAAGAGGCACGAAAACAAAAACGACACAGACACGGACATGCCAATGACACATGTATTAAAATAGCAGCGACACAGTTTTTGTTAAATCTAGCATACGGACATGCCAATGACACATTTACTAAAATATAATAAAGCCAATTAGATCTAGTTGAAAGGAGACCTAGAAAAAAAGTATATAGTAGAGTGTGGGAACCGATAATTACCTCTGTACGGCCAGGCATTATGGCCCTCCCAGATAATAACTCTGCTAAAATACAACCTGCACTCCAAAGGTCAATGCCTACACCATAGTGAGTCGCACCGAGTAGAAGCTCAGGGGATCGATACCATAAGGTTACAACACGATTAGTCAATGGGTGCTTCTGTTTTGGATCAAAGAAAGTAGCTAGTCCAAAGTCAGCAATCTTAAGCAACCCTTCACCATCAATAAGAAGATTTGAACCCTTAATATCGCGATGAAGCACCCTGTGGCTGTGACAATGCTCAAGTCCTGATAGAAGTTGTTGCATGAAACACTTAACCTACAATGTTAAACATTTAACCTACAATGTTAAACACTCTCAAATAAAGAAAGATCACAATCTAGATCACCACTAAAAATTATATGTAAAAATGAACTAACCTGAGCCTCTGTAAATTTGATGGATGGATTTGCAGCAAGTCCAGCTAAATCATGCTCCATGTACTCAAACACAAGGTACAAACTGCATGACATCCTTGACGTAACCAAACCCTCTAACTTTACAACATTAGGATGATCTAGGCGTCGCAAAATGAGAATCTCTCTGGCCATAAATCTTACACTTTCTGGCTCTAAATTATCAAAACGAACCTTCTTCAATGCAACAACTTTACCAGTCAGTATATCTTTTGCTTTGTACACATTACTGTATGTTCCTTGTCCAATCTGTCCATAAGAATATGTAAATGATTACTAGCGGGCAAAGTGAAGAAGGAAGGTGAAGGGCCACTATTCCCCTTAGTTTGTATTATATATTAAAAATAAAATATGAAAGTCTTTCTAATTTAACCCTAAATTTTCAAAAATTAAAAGATTATATATAGAGTAGTAATAGTGAATTTTGTGCACTACCCCTTCAATTTCCATCTTGAATGATATAGAAAATCACCTCCCAATCATATTACAACAGTTGCATGGAGACTTATAGCAGCAAAAAATGACAGACTGAGCATCAATTTACGGAACACAAAAGAAAAACAATTCTTACACCATAGTCTTACCAAAAAGCAATTTGATAGTCAAATGATTCTCAAAGAGAAATGACACACCTTATCAATCTTCTCAAATGTATCAGCCTTCCTCGGAATCCAACCACTGAGTGCCTCCCCACAGACTGCTGTGAGCCAAGAAGGCCATCCAGCAGCCACCTGCTCCGCCTGAGATTGCTTTGGCAAATTACTCAACCTGGGGTTAGGTTTCAACTTTCTTCTCTGCTCTTTTGCCAAGGGCTGACCCCCATGGCCATGCCCTTCCTCCTGAGCAACATCAACAACAGCCACATCAGCTTCTTTTCTTTCCAAATCATCACCACATTCAGAACTCTTCTCCTTCTTCTCCTTAGAATCTGCTAAGTTCCTGGAAGCTACCTCTCGGCTAATTATACATCCCATATCTCAAAATTAAACCCCATTTCTCTTCTCCATGGCAAACAACAAAACCCCTTTTAAAGTTGATCTCTACAAACCCAAAAAAGAAAAAAGAAAAAAAATCAATTGATAGTCAATTAAACAAGCAAAAAACTGTCAAGGAACACATACATCAGTAACTCCAACAGAAAAAAAAAACAAAACAAAAAACAAAAAAGGAAAAGAAAAACCCAGTAACCTTTTCAGAGAGAAAAAGCTGTCCATAGTCAAATCGAAATCCACAACAACAATTCTACTAAATTAGCTTTTAGGACAGAGGTGGAGAAAGACCTTTTTGGAGCTGTAACGAATTGGGTCAGGAGTATTTCAGTCTTTTTCCTTGTGAAAGTCACAGCTACATAAATAGAGCAAGAAGAAGCTCATGAAAGTGAATGAGCAGTACAAATAGATCTTCCCCAAGCTCTCAATGAGTCAAAGCCAACCGCCTCTCTGTATCTCCTCTTCACCACCTTCCTCTTCCTCTTCCTCTCCCTCTCCCTCTCCCTCTCCCTCTCCTCCTCTTGTTCTACTTCTTCATCTTCTTCTCTCTCTCCAGTGACATACGAGGTCGTTGGTGAATGAACAAAATGCAAGTGTCCGGGTAAAAATTTTATAGTGTTAATGAATGTACAGAATTCTATGATATTGGCAGATTTTTGGAATTTAGAAATTTATTAAGGACATGCTTTAAAATAATAATTTGGAAATAAGAAATAATGACCTCTTAATTTTATACAAATGTTTCATATTGATAGAGACATTGATAAAATGTTGATAGAAAAATGATTCTAAAAAAAGTCAAAATAAAATTGATTAGTAAATAAATTATTTATAATTTTTAAAACAGGTTTTTGTAGTATTTGATTTTTAAATAAATTAATACGTCTATTATTTAGATTATAATTACATATAATATTTTTGTCAGCTTATTTTTCTACGTAATTATATTTATGGATCTATGTTTAAAAATATGTATTATTTATATTATAATTATCTTTGGTAACATTTTGTTCCTTTTACTCTCAGAAAAAGTTATTTACATTCATTCATTCATTTTCATTTTCAAAAAGTAAATAATTCGAATGAACTAAAGTTGAAAGTACAAGAACTAAAATAAATATTTTGAGAATACAAAGAGACAAAAATAAACCAAAATTAAAGGTATAAAAACGAAGATGAACATTTTAAAAGTACAAAGATCAAAATGAACCAAAACAAAAAATACACTAACCAAAGTAGTATATAAACTTATTTTTTATGTTTCATAACTTTTTTATGATATAATAGAAAAAAGGTAATGTATATGTTGTAAATTTTTTCTTAAGCATAAGCCCTTAAATATAGCGATCTTAATTTAACTATGATGAATTTTGTGATTCATATTTGTCTACCTAATTATACTAAAAAAAACAAATGCAAACATATTAAAAATAAAAAAATAATAAAAAACAACCAGGACTTGAATGTTGTAGATGGTATACTTTTTGACTTATTCTCTGGATATGACCTAACCATACAAAATTCAATTAAATTTCATTTCTAATTTGAAATATACTTCATGTTGTATTAAAAAAAAAAAAAAAGAAGAAGAAAAACCCTGCTTTAGGTCAATTTACAAATTTTGTATTTATTTTTTTTCCATATATTTTAAAATTCACAATACAACCTTAAAAGTTTTAATTCCTCATCCCACAATTATAGAAGCTATTTATTTAGTTCAAAACCCTAACCGACCAATGGTCATTAAATTATGCAACAAGTCCAACATTATGAAATCATGAATTAGTCCTCTAATCCAAAATAAACAACAAATTTAACACCAACAAAGTAATGGTAGTATTAATAATATATATAGTACTGAATGATACAATAAAATAGCAAATAATATTAGCTGGCTGAGACTATTCCTAGCCCTTTCAACCCAAAAAAGATGAGACAAATTAAAGTAATAATATTAGATGGGAAATGTTCATATTTCAATAGTGTAAAAGCCACAAAAAAAAAAAAAAAAAGCCTACTTTCCCCATCTACCAAAAATTCAAGAGACCACACTCCATTATAGCTTAACAACATTTCAATCACAAATACCATATTCCCTTGTGGAAGAGAGTGACTAATGTAAGAAGCTCTTCAACTAGAAGGAAGTTTTCTCCATGAAAATCAGAATGTGTAAGAAATTTGGAGATTACATTAGAGTTATATCTTAAACTTGAAAAGTGCAGGGATATAAAGCAGTACCACCAACCAAATTTTACAGCCTATGCTAACAAAAAGGTTCCTTCCCTAACTCATTCTTCGCTTTTCTTCTTCTTCTTCTTCTCTTTCTTCTTGCTTGGCTGTTCAGCTTCCTCTTCTTCATCTTCGTCATGCTTTCTCTTCTTTTTCTTCTTCTTTTCCTTTTCCTCACTACCATTTTGTACTTCCTCAACCTCTCCTGTTCGTTTCTTCTTTTTCTTCTTCTCGTCTTTCCCAACATTTTCAACTTCTGGTTTTGAATCTTCCTCCATAACTGTATCCTCCTCTTCTACCCTCTTCTTTTTCTTCTTCTTTTCTTTCTTCTCTTCACCTGTTACTGGAGCTTCAGCTTCTTTCTCATTAGCCTTCTCAAGTTTTCCAAGGAGCGAATCAGCTGCAGGATTATATGTCTACATAAAACAAAAAAAAAAAGTCAGTCATCTATACAAACAAATGGGCAGATTACACATATTGAAAGGACAATCATACCTTGGCAGCAGTTATCAAGCCACCAATGCTCTTCTTTCGGTCCTTGTCATAGGCCTCAATTTTGGGTTTGCCTTTAGCCGAACCAGCAACACGTCCCAACTCTTTGCCCTCAAGGCTCCTTAACCTTGCTTCCAGCTGAGTAAACATCGTAATTTAGATAATACGTTCAATTATATCTTAAAAGATACAAGTGAAGAAGAAACTGAGGTAACATACCTTGGCCCGGTTTTCAAGTCCCATGGAGTTATCTTGGCCATCACCCAAGGCATCACACCTAATTGCCAAAGCAGTTTTAGCAGCAAGAGACCGAGAAATTTTTCCTTTGAGCTTTGGAGCTGCCTGACCAATTAGGGAAGCATGGTAGATAAGACCATATTTGGGAGTTGCATGCTTTGTTTTCAAAGCTCTGAATAGAGCCTTCTCAGCTCCAAGAATTTGCACTGTGCTTCCAGGCTGCTTAGCAAGGTTAAGTAAACTGCCACCATGGGCAATTAGGCGGGCACCAACAAGCTCTCCGACAAGTGCAGTCAAATTAGGAGCAATGGTGTTCATTCTACTTTTTAGATAATCGTACAGTTGGGCTCTGTATTCAGAAAGAGAAAGGACCTGGTCACAGAGCTCTTTAATATTTATCAAGTCAAGCTCACTCACTTCAGTTCCCATTGATATCATAGATGCCTCCTTCAGCTCACTCTCAACCTCCTCTGGCAGTATCTATAATGAAATATACATGGAAGAAAAAAATTTAACATTTGGAAATGAAAAAACACAAGATTCAGATGAATATCAAACATGTTTGAGTTTGAAGAATAGATGGATTAGACATTAACCAATGATATGCAACAAGATACAGATGAGATCAAACATGAACAGAGACTATATATGTACATACCTCAGAGAAATCAAGCTTGGCTGCATTCTCACGGTTGCCCATTAATTTCACTGTCTTCGCATATTGTATGTTATCCTGAATAATTTTAGCAAGCTCTGGAAAATGCCAACCATACCACTCCCTAACCCGCATTGCATAAGTGTTCAATTCCTTGTCAAGATCATCAAGCAATCCAATAGCCTGTATGATCATGGTATCCACCTGAAAATAGGATCAAACATGAATTGTGCCATTTTTATAAAATGTACATTAACAAAATAAACAATAGACATCAATGAAAAGACAGCAGCCATCAACCACAAATCTGAAAAAAGAACAAACCTTGTCAGCGCTGAATTTCAGTTTATACCTAGACAAACTATGTGACAACCCCAAGCTCATTGGGGCCAAATCTTGAACAGCTAGGCCAGCTATGAGTTCGTTTAATTGATTTCTTAAACCTCTTATCAACTCCATAACAGAATTGTTGTGCACACAGTCTATTTGCTGCATGAAGAAAGTACATGACACAATAAGATTAAATAACTTTCATGTGGAACCAGAAAAAATATTTGTAAAATAAGCAGCTTACAAGCTTCTCTTTAATTATATTTCCAAGTTTAGAATCAGCAACACCCAAAGTTTCACCATCACAGTTGGCTCGTAAAAATTTCCGCAAACCTTTGCTAGGTTTACTGTCGATCAACAATGTGGTTGCTTCCAAGGCTTCTGACATGTTCTCAAACTTAGAAAAAGCCTTCAGCTTCACAATCTGATATTATCAAGTTGTTTAGATCATTGCAACAGATAAGAAGGTGCAACAATCAAGCAAAATACTAACAGGAAAGTGTACAAATTGACATGTTAAAGAACCCCATGTCAAAGAACACATGTAACGTGGGAGTGGAGAAAGAAACAATACCTGTCTAGCAGATTCTGCATTGGAAAAATCCTTCGACAAATCCTACATGTGAAGAAGTTTGAAAATTATGATCCAGTTACACATGCGAAAACAATGCATATATGCATTCATTTATGATCTTTAACCAAGTGGACAGTGCATTCTCAGCCTCACTCGTGCTTAATTACGAAAAGAAGACAATCATCAGATTGAAAGCCATCAGTAAACTACAAAGAATAGCTATTTTTACACATCAACCTTCAAGAAAACAAACCCACAAACAGTGACTTCCATACATCACATACCTCAACTTTTGAGAGTTTCCCTTCATCCAAAACTTTAAACAGGGCAAAGCCCGCCGAGGTCTCGAACAACACAAGCATAGTGACGGCCTCCTCAAAACACCTGCGAAATGCAAAAATCATTCCCATTAAACATTAGCCAAACTATTCTCTTAAAACCCAAAACCCAAACCAAAGATAAAGATAAAAGCCATAGTTCCTTCCACGTTAAAACAGAATACACTGATATAATTCCAGCAACACTTGCGCAATCACAACATACCCTTTCTAAATCCAATTCCTATAGTTACATTAAATTAGCGTATGAAATAGATCATCGTCCTATTCTGAGACTACAAAACTACAGCTCCGATGGCCACTCTAGAAGCAACCCACCAAACTTCACGGTTATGGCTACTAATCAAACTTACCCATTAACGAAAATCAAAAGTTAGAAGCCATGAAAATACAGAGAGAGAGATTTGCATTACCTTCACAAAGTTTTGTGTTGGGCGAGGGCAGAAAGAGAGAGAGAGGCAGAGAAGAAGGGAGCGAGAACTAGGGTTTAATACCAAGAAGGGTTTGGGAGAAACGTTATATACAAATTTATATAGCGGTGTTTTGGAGCGGCTGCTGAGAGGGTTTTACTGACTGAAGCTTGTCTTTGGGGGTACTTTAGGTATTTAAGACAAATATTAGGGCTATTGACGTCCATTCGTGAGAAACATGTTTAAGAGTTTCTTTTCCGAAAGAAAAAATTGAGTGATTAGTACTATCCAGTGAGATGAAAATAAATGAAAATGATTTTATCAATTTCAAAATTACTTTCACATTTATACCGATGAAAGTTATACTCAATCGAAAAAAATAGTAATATTGTCAAGATATTGAAATGGGGATTCAAACTTTTTAACTCCGTTTACTAAATTTGTTTTCAAATAAAGTATATATTTTTCTAATTCATTAGCAGTCGAATATTAAGTCTTCAACGTTTGAGGTGATTTATTGGTCACTTGAACTATATTCTCGTCGAATCAATAATTAGAGTTATAAATTGTATAGTTATTCAATAATATTATTGATTGGTCCTGTAAGACTAGTCTAAGTACACACAAGCTAGTCCGAACACTAATAAATATCAAATTAAAAATTATTGATATACTTAAAAAAAAAAAGGGCAACTATCAATTTATGCTCATAACATTTAATTGTTGCATCAATTTAAACCTTAAACATAACAATTGAATCAATTTAAACCCTACAATTTTTATGTATCAATTTAAACTCTGAACTTTCAAAAGTATATCAAAATAAAACATAACTAAAGATTTAGTCGTGTTTCTATTAAAATGGGGATGAGCAGTGAATATGAAAAATGAGAATCAAATCGATCAATATGCAAGACGAAAAGAAAATATATGCATAGTACTAAGATACACACTATGACACTTAAATTAATATAATTTTTTAAAATGACTAAGACATCTATTAAAAAAAAGGTATGATATATTTTGACGTATTTTAGATGTAACATGTTCACATTGCACTATGCCCTTTTCTTATAAAAGAAATTTGTTGAATAATCAAACAATAAGATACATTGTCTACGTTGGGAATGACCCCTACCTATAGTAAATAGCAAATTCACACTCGAGAGAGTTTTCTTTGTCCAACATTGAAAGTTGAAGGGTTGGGAAGACGATAACAATATGAGAGTTCTCCAAATGACTTATAAAAATGGATAGAGTGATACATAGGTCTCTCATTTTAGACACACCAATTTGACATCCACTTTTGTTTTCGGGAAGTCATGATAGATTATATTGTTTGTTTTATTTTATTATTTGAAATTTACTGACATAATGCAAGTTAATATCACATATTTATACTACGTATATACTATAGTGTTTATATTGTTTATTTTATTTTATTATTTGAAAAATCATGACCTAATACACGTTAATATCACATATTTATATTATATATATACTCTAGTATTTATAATATATAGACTATATTATACTTCAGTGTATTTGATGCATAAATGTGATATATTTTTATCAAGCATATACGGTAGTATTTATTGTATGTATATCACACATTTATATTACATATATACTCTAGTATTTGTAATATATTCCTATATTTTATGGTATATAGATTATAATATATCATATTGTATATATTGGATGCATACATGTGATACATTTTTATCAAGCAAATACCGTAGTTATGCGTTTTTCTATCTACATGCGTTATGAGTTTTGTTTTTTTGAAAAAGTTGATATGAGAGGAATGGTAGGTTTATTTGCAAATTACCTTAATTATTTAAAAAAAAAATTGAAAAATAATAAAAGATACTTGAAATACATGATTTTTTAGATTTATAAATTAAAAAATCTTCTAATCAATTATAGACTAGAGTCTAAATAGTAATTGTGCTATAATTTGATTGTAATTATGGAATAAATTTAGGCATTAAAATATAAACATTAATGAAATATAAAAATAATGAGTAAAAAACCCATTAATTTATTTCAAACAAATGGTCTAAGGTATGTGTCGACTTGGATTAGCCCAACCACCTAAACATAGGCCCACAGTCCTCGCAGTTCCTGATCCTCACATGAATATCCCTCAGATTCGTATAGGATTCAACTTACCCCACCTCAGTTTCCGATGCCTATTTCTTCTCAGTTTCCGATTTCTTTCCTTCTTCTTAACGGATTAGAAACAGTTTCTCCATTGATCGCCTTCACTTTCCTCTCTTTTTATTCTAGCCATGCGACTTTGGTTTTCCGAGATCTTCCTATCGAAAGAGGGTTCTTCTTCTTTTCCTCATTCTTGCGCTCAATTCACTGTTTTTTCATCTGGGTATTTGATTCAACACCATGTCTTCCGATTCTCATGCCCCTATTATTCCAAG
The DNA here is from genome assembly GCA_037974625.1 of Cucumis cinereus. Taxonomy (NCBI): domain Eukaryota; kingdom Viridiplantae; phylum Streptophyta; class Magnoliopsida; order Cucurbitales; family Cucurbitaceae; genus Cucumis; species Cucumis cinereus. The sequence continues at coordinate 13,553,553 of JBBPDJ010000019.1, forward strand.
GGATCTTCTCTGTAATGCTGGAGCTGGTGCTGCTGCTGGTGCTCTTGCTGCTACGTTTGTGTGCCCTTTGGATGTTATCAAGACTAGATTTCAGGTTCATGGACTGCCAAACATCGGTAAAGGGAGTCTTATTGTTGGTAGTCTGCAACAAATTTTTCACAAGGAGGGGGTACGTGGAATGTATAGAGGTCTTCCACCTACTGTGCTTGCATTACTTCCTAACTGGGCTGTTTATTTCACAATATATGGGCAGCTTAAAACCTTTCTGGGCTCTGATGATCAACATTGTCAGCTTTCTATAGGTGCTAATATGATGGCTGCTTCTGGTGCTGGGGCTGCTACAACTATTGCAACCAGTCCTCTATGGGTAGTCAAGACCAGGCTTCAGACGCAGGGAATGAAATCTGGTGTGCTACCATATAGAAATACATTGTCTGCCTTAAAGAGAATAGCCTGTGAAGAAGGCATTCGTGGATTGTACAGTGGTCTTGTGCCTGCTTTGGCCGGTGTAAGTCACGTTGCGATCCAGTTTCCAACATATGAAAAAATTAAAAGTTATTTGGCTACAAGAGACAATACGACAACAGACAAACTCACTGCACGCGATGTTGCGGTTGCCTCATCTGTCTCCAAGATATTTGCTTCCACATTGACCTACCCACATGAGGTCGTACGAGCCAGGCTTCAGGAACAGGGGTTTCACTCAGAGAAGCGTTATTCTGGTGTAGCCGATTGCGTAAAGAAAGTATTTCAGCAAGATGGCCTACCCGGTTTCTATCGAGGGTGTGCAACCAACCTTCTCAGGACGACGCCTGCTGCTGTCATCACATTTACCAGCTTTGAAATGATTCACCGTTTTCTTGTCAACTTATTTCCTCCCGATCCACATCCACACACATTATGAAGACAGTAACGTTCACTCGACATCGAACAAACTAATCGACTCGACTCATTCACTATTCTTTGAGTACACACTAATTGACCCCCAGTAGTTTGTAGCAGCAACTCAACACATTCTTGCCTCAGTAAAGCTTCAATGTCATCAAGTGTCCTTTCTGGTGAGGGACAGTATGTCGTTTTTCCTTCTTTACACCATGACAACGACGAAGAAAATGACGAAAATTAGATACACTGTTTTCTAGTTGTTTCTATTAGATATACCATCTTTGTGTTTGGAAATTGTTTGAATTGAGACATGATGAATTGAGTTTATGGTAGTGTTGGTATTTTCGTGAGCTTCACAACATAGGCTCACAACCCAATTTATGGGCCTTGCTCATTGAGGCAACTAAGGTATGAGTATGTTTGAGATAACAAGGTGGCCATGCATGTTTTGTGCCTTGCATTTTAAGTCATATAGTTGAACCATGGGCCGTCCATCTAGGCTACGCTCGGCTCATGAGTATCTAAACCATGGTTGATTTACAACAGGTTGGTACTTCTAGGTCATTGAATCCCTCTTCCTTTTAGTAGCCATTCTACTCGAAACTTAGGTAGGGCATGAAGCATGCATACGAAGATAGTAAATTTAAGACTAATAATTAAATATATAACAACATTTTAAAGAATTGCAATGGATAACATTATAAAGTATCAACACGAACCTAACCTTATCAATTTAGACATGTCGAGACTAAAAAAAGGCTTAAAGTGAGCCAAACTAGAAAAAAGGGAATGAAATTACTTTTAATATTTTTCTTTTATTTTCCAACTCAGAAAACTATAATTCTTTTTTTTTTTTAAGACAAACTTTAAGTATAATTTTAACAATTAATTCATTTATAGGTAATTAAACATACTTTAAAATATTGGCTAAAATATAGAAAATAACTTTAAACTTAGTATTTTGTTTTCAATAATATTCATAAACTTTGTTGCAAGTTGCAATAATATCTTAATTTTTCTTTTCAAAAAAGTTGAAAAACGTCTTTACCGATTACCATTAATATACAAACATGAACAATTATTTAAATCACAAAGTTTATCCAATGTCTAAATTTTGTTTTTCAAAAAAGTTGGAAAAAAAAACTTTATCGATTATCGTTAGCATATGAATATGAACAATTATTTATACCACAAAGTTTATCTATCGTTTCAATAATACCTTTGAAGTTTCAACGCTATATTTAATACCCTAAACCTTAAATATAGACGGAAACCATTTATTTACATCCCTATCACCTACCATTATAGGTATCTATTTTTCTTCTTACTTTCCCTCTCTTCTTCAATACCCTTTTAATCCTCAACTTCCCATCTCCAATTTTGTTGGCTATGGTAACTTTTAATTTCCTTTATTATATAAAAGGGTGTAAATTACAAAGAGTACATACTCATTTCACTTACATAAAACAAAAGCAAGACATCACCTTTGACTTGACACAGTACCTATATTTGCAAACTTAGTACATATCATCACAACATCCATGACAAAGTACAACCTCTTTCACTTAGTTTCACACTGTTGCACCATTATACTTCCTAGCAGCCTCTTTGCAGTCAATGGTTGCTACATTCGCACCTGATACCAAAACCGGTGCCCCAAACTTCCCGTATCGTCGTGCTGCTTCTTTGCTGTCAATAGTTCTTGTGCAGCTATCTTTATGATGATCTGATTCAGAACAAGCATTATTTTTGCTAGAGTGAAGATTCACAGCTTCTTTCAAATACTCTATAGCCTTCCCAATATCATTCATTGGTTCACTTAATAATCTCGTTTCATGCTTTGGTTGCCTTGCTTCCTTTTGAGCTTTGGCTAAGAGTTTATTGAATTCTATAGGCTGGTTTATAGCAAGGCTTGATGTCAAAGTCCCTTTATCAGAATTCTTCACTGGTTCATACTTCTTAGTACGAACTTCTTCAGTATATTTCTCGGACGTCGTAACATACCTCGTTCTGGGAAGAATGGCAGAAGGCTGTCGCCTTTCTCCGGAATCGACATGAGCTGGCTTGGATTTGGGGTCAGAGATATGGCCTGCTCTGCTCTTTTCTTCAGGATTTGATTCGATCTTCTTGTTGTCTGGGCGAACGAAGAAACCGTATCGAAAATCGGCCATAGTGTAAATGAGTGTGTGATATATTCACTCTTTATCCCTTAGAGATCTTGTGGCTTTTCTCTTTAGTTCTAAATGGTTTATATAGGCACTTCAAACAGGCCAATTCCATCTAGCTAGATTTTTAGTCTTAAAGCTCATGTTTCCTTTAGTGTAGCCTTGAAATTCCAGGTTAAATTCTTGAATTGACCAAGGATAAGAAAGGAATCTAGTTTAGTTTAGCCAAGAAGTTAAGCCAACAGTTTTAGCAAGCAACTAATGGCTAACACAGATTGCGACTAATCTCACAGAATAATTCGTTGGCCATACAACATTTGGATGTCAAGAAGACTTATAGGATATTAAATCTTTTATAGCAAAGTGACCACCATGGATTGAACTTATTCTCTTTTACACTATTATCAAATCCAAACATTTTATTTTACCACAAGGTCAACCTACGATGGTTTCATCGACCAAGAAGTTAGAAATTCAAATCTCTACTTCCATACGTTGATGAACTGAAACAAAAATTATCGTAACTTATAAAACTTAAGTTTTTGGGTTCAATGGTCTGAAGCTCTAACAAAGTTAACCATTTAGTTTATGTTGTTTTGGAGGCTTGGGCAAATATTTAATGAATCTAAGTATTAGAGATCCTATTTTGTTCTTGATGAGATGTTAAATATAGTCCCATACTGTTTAGAAGTCAAAAAAGATTCTTCAAAAGTAAAGATATCATATTTATAGGTAAAATGGGTCTTTAAGGCAAAGTCTAAAAGTAAAAAGTTATTGACTCAAAACCTAAAGTATTCAATATTTCAATACTCTGAAAATACCAAGAACTTAATCTATTGTCCTAAAACTAACAATACATTTGGCATTCTTAATATGTTAGAACACCAAAGAATCCACTTGTTAGTAGGTTCAAAATATTTATAGACCGTCCAATGAATGAGAATCAATATTAACTTGAGAAAATTTTGTTACATGGGTTCGAACAAATGAGCTCCCGTTGCGATATTATGTTAAATCATCGATAAGTTCCGACAAAGTATATCATATCAATACTCCAAACCAACTTGAACAAAACTCAACTAGTTTAGATATGCACCTTCGACCAAAATATTAGAGATTCAAATTTTCGATCCTCAAATGTCGTAACACTCGAAAACCGAAGTAAGAACAGAACCAGACAAACTACAAACATAATTTTTTCATGGCAGTTTTATAGATCATCTCTACCAAAAGAACATAGAAATAAATCTCAAATAAGGATGACAGAGTTTTGATAAACAGATCATTTCAAGATAAATCTGTTTATAACTTTATAGATATTTTTTTTTTTTTATGGAAACACTGCTAGCTCTAACATCTATCCATTTTGAGGATCAATTCCCTCCACTAAAATAAATGATAAAGAATCACATTCTCTTAATCTGGGTTTCTTCTGATAATTTGACACTTGCACTAAGCATATAGAATAAAATTGACTAGCTAAGTCATATATAGTGCAAGAAGGAACTAAAATTAATTAATTAGCTTTAAAAAAAATTTCATACCAATCTTCTCAATTTTACACTATTGTAGATAGATATATTCTAATCTTTTGGGTATATTATGGTGTTTGAAAATGTGCATCACATTCTAACAAGAAAGATTAACATTAATTTATATTATAAGCTTGCTATAGTTGTGTTTTAAGGTAAGGTTCTGTATTCGAACTCTTGCGGGGTCATTTTTTCTTCAATTGATATTGTAGATCATACGTTGAACTTCTTGAATCAAATTAATAATTGAGTATATATATAAGAGATTAAATGTAATATTCAATCAATTTTGCCTTATGATGGATTATATATGCAACTTTTAATTTGAATAGAGGTGATTGAAACTTTTAGTCAGGTAGAGAGGGCTTATTAGTATTATGAGTTTGTACATACATAACCACCAAGTAAATATTTTGCATTTTTAGGGAAAAAAAAAATCCAACTCGCATCAAATAATATGACGTATTTACAAACTACTATTTTTTCTTAAACAAATTGCATAAACCATCCTTAAAACATGATGTTAATTACAACTATACCCTTAAACTTTCCAATGTAAAAATTGAGCTCTCAAACTTGTAGGTGAAGTGTTGAGAGATTAAATAGGTCATTTCATAACTTATCAAAGTCAATTTGTAAAATATTAAACCGATCAAGCCTTTCAAGATTAGTTACTATTTGGAGTTGTAGTTTGAGATCGATTAGAGTTTTATTTTTTTGGCTGTATTTAGTCACTATGGTTGTAAGTGGTATATTTTGTTGTATTATATCTTGAGTATTAATCACTTTTCATTTAATCAATGAAGGGTCTTGATTTCTTTTTGAAAAAAATGTTAAACATATCACAAGTTCCTTGTTCAAATGGGTTTAGTGGTAGCTTGAACAAGTAATCTCTAAGATTAATATTAAAATTAATAATATCATATTGAGTATATATAACTTAAACTTTTTGGATTTAGGGGTTGTTTAACATGGCAATGAAACTCAACATTCCATCCTCAATTATTATGAATAGTTTACGCATCGACCTTTGTGAATAAGCCATCTAGTCCATTTTGATAGATGATGATGTAGAATAGAGGTATTACGTCAAATTCATGACCAAACAAGAAAAGTCCATCCCTAAGGTTAAGAGAGCACGGGAATAAATGTTATATTTTGAAATATGATTTCAAAATATTTCAAAAGCTTCTATATAACACTAAAACTGGTTGTTTATAGTCTTTGAAACACTTGTCTAATTAATTATAAAATACTAATTAAATACTAATGGATCTAAATTAACAACTTTAACAGATATTAACACTAACAATTCTTCTCATTAATTTGTCAGTTATGAAGGTGGTGGGTTGGTACAATCCAAAAAAGATTAGAAAAATAGCTTAAATTTAACACCTTTTCTCTTTTGATTTCAGTCCAACCATTTGAACTTGTCGAGTTGTAAAAGATTCAACAGTTTATGATTAAATTTCTACCAATATTGTAAGAAAATTCGAGAATAAATATGTAAAGCAATGCAGAATTTGACACAAATAACAAAACAAAGTGAGGTTGACAACTTGACATTTCTAAAGGGCACGAAAAAAATTCACAAAGCAATCACTCAACATTTGAAACAAGTGACATGTTTGGAGAGCTGAAAGTAATAAAGATTACTGAAAATCAGAAGAGTGTTGGAAAGCGTGAGTAATCGAAGATGGAACGAAAATAAGATTGAAGTGTGAAAACGGTGAGAAACATGGTTGGATTGAAAACTTTCGGAACGAAATGAGGTTTACATTACAAGTCGGGCAAAAGACGCTCAATCCAAACATGAGTTTAGGGTTACATTACATTATAAACTCATCACATTACGAATCACCAAACAGCCCCCAACTTCTAGGAGTTTTTGATATCTTAAGGCCAATAACAGTTTCTTTATTGAATTTATCCAAGTCTAAATATTCAAATCCAGAAAACAGGACAGCATCCAATAGCTATGTATCTATTATAAAAAATGGGTAACCAAATACGCTAAAAATTTACAAGGTAACCTCTTTTGTGTGGTTTAATCAGACTTTGGACTTTCTTTGTATTCCTAATTGTTTATAGTACAGGCACCTAAAGCTAGAATGGGAGAACAAGGCCAAATGCAAGCTCATAATTCGTACCTGTTGATGTATTACTTCTAGATCACGACTTGACATGTTCGGATGGAAATATTTGAAAGCAAACCTCCGAAGGTTCTTCAATCTTGAATAAAATGATTGTATCCAACTGCAATATCAAAATACATAGGCATAACTACCACTATAAAATTTATTTTTATTGAAAAGGAGCGTTCAAACTTTACAGAAAGAAAAAGACAGTAACTTGCTACTAATAAGAGTCCAAGTATCACCTTAAAGAATCATTTCTCATAGGTCAAATGCAGGAACTTCATGTTGAGAGGAATAAATGGCTTTATACACTGTTCTGTCGATAACATTTCGATATGGATCCTCTTTCCGCTTCTTAATCAAGTAAGCTAAACAATGTTCAACTTCAGATTTAACCTGATCATACAATTGGTTTGCATTATTCTTGTCCTTCAGGATTTCCTCTCTTCCTTTTGTTACTATTGGCTTACCAAACAGGTAATAGAAACGGCCGGGTATCTTGGGAAAGAGCAGAGGGGGGGAAAGATTCTGGCTACCAACCTCTCCTTTGTCTGCACCCCTGAAATTTACAGCATATTCAACACCCAGAAAGAAAAATGAACTTCAATTTACATTTGTAATGCCCGTTTTTTTGAAAAAGGAAAACGAGAATAAGCCATAAAGACTTTTTTTTTCTGAAGACAAAAACTCTTTTTAAAGTGGGAAAATTATTGACAGACTAAAATATACAAATAGAGGAGAGAAAGGGCTTGTAGAGATGGCAAGACATAATGTACATAAATTATAGGTAAATCATACACCATGTGGATGAAGAACAGTTACCTCACTTTAGCAGAATTCTGATTTGCCTCTCTGATGTAGTCACTAATCATAGGAATCTTTATCAGGTCATTATAATCTAAGAGCATCTGCAAATAGATATTAGATGAAGATGATAATAATAACCGGAAGGAAGTGATAAGATAACAATATGATTTCTTTTCAAGCACGAAGATATAGACAAGGTTGCACCAATGTTTGTCTAATTAAACAAGTTTAACGATTTATTTATTTATTATTTTTTAATGAGAAACTGAACGTTTCAGGCTTTCAGCACACTCATTTGCTAAACCAGAAAATTGCATTCCCTCTTAAATTTCCATGAAACTTCAAATTCTTCCTTCATTTTTCTATGACAGAAAAGACCATGATCCCCTTCTGACACCAAGATGACTCCATACCACTGCATTGCCCTTCTACCGATAAGGATCAAACAAGAAAAATATTCATGTCTCTGAAAGGCACCCTTGGGTTTTCAGCCCCAAACTCTCAGGGCTCATTTGGCTCCTTGTTTGAGATGAGGGGGTTGAATTAGGATAGCCTTACGACATTTGGTTACTTGTTTTACAAACTCAAGTTTGCAGGGCTTGATGGCTTGTCTAAATTCTTAACCTGCAGATCTAGGGAAACTCATTAAAAATTTTAGGAAGGAAGCTAACTTGAGCATAGTTCAAGCTCAAATGGTTGGCATTATATTCTCAACCAAAAGATTAGATATTTAAATCTCTATCCCCACAATTTTTTTTCTAAAAAAGGCTTAGTCGGAAAATATGAATTATTATTAGGATAACAAGGGACATAGTTTAGCTAAAAGGAGTAGGCTAGTAAAAAAAAAAAAAAAAATAGAGTGGGTATGTGATAGAGTTTGGAATGCAGTTATTTTGGGAGAGTCCAAGTGGCCAACCCTCTTAAAGTGCTTGAGAATTCTAAAGTTATTTTTTCTATATTGTAATGCAGTTTTGGTATTGTTTTCTTACTCCTCGTCTCAAGATTGGGGTCATACTCCTATCAAAACTTCTTGTGCTAGAGCTACCAAATGGTGAGTGAACACCATAAAATCAAAGGATGGAGTATCGAACTTACTTGTGCTATGTCGTCTTCTCCAACAGCACCAAACGGTACAATTGTAGCCCCAAAACGAGCAGCCATTCTCACAAATTCCTGTTGATTTGGCCAGAACAGCTTATATTCTTCACCCTGTAAGTTTTTAGAGGAAAAAATGAATGAATATGGGAAACCCTTAATCACAACCATCAGTTCTATGTATTGAACTGCAATTTTTTTTTTTTTTTTTTTTTTTTTGAGGTGATGGAACTTAGGAGCTTGAAGTACCTTGTAGTGAAGAGCCTCGCGTGCACCCCCAGGATAGAGGAGAACGTGTGCCTTTTGTGATAACAATTTGTATAGATTGTTAGCAGTTACAGGTACTGCACCAAATACTTTCACCCAGTCAATCAAAGATACTTCAGGAGATTCAGACTCGAGGGTTCCCAAGAACAACTCTGGATGTGCTATTCCACGAACCACAATACTCTTCTCTCTCAAGAATCCTTCAACTAAAGGAGTTAGCTCCAATCCTAATAAGTTGTGATAACCTACTAGCAACACGGGACCTTCATTAGGAACTCCAGAAAGACCTTTCACTACAGTTCCATCTCCCAAAGTTGAGAACATTGTAGAACCAGTGAGAAAATGAAATAGTCTGCCATACATACAATAGCTTTTAGTAGTTTTCTAACTTTCTGCCTTCAGACGTAAATCTGAGGATAAACTTAAACAGGTTGATTCAGGCATGGTGTGGCAAAGCCCAGAATCAGATATAGAGGGAACCTATCACAATAGCCTAGCTAATTGTACTATTACCAATAAGCTTCAAGTGTATCATTGCCCATCTAAAAGGTGATTCTTTTTTTACTTTTTTTTTTTTTTTGTTATGAAAATTTTGGTTTTGTCAATAAAGAAATGAACAAAAAAAAAAATGTAAACATTAAATATACAATGTTCCAAACAAAAAATGTAACTTGATCTCGTCAATTTGTACAAATACATTGTTGGAGTTTCTAATATTTATAAATACTAGTGTGTAAATATCAGTTGCCAATATTTGGTCTTTATTGTCTTTATACTTTTTTCCTTATGTTGTAATGAGTCTTGATATATTTTTTGTTCTACAAAAATTAAGGAGGTATAAGAGTAGGAAATATTGTATTCAAACTCCAGTAATTTCATTTTCCAATTAACATTGAATTCCACTAGTTGGCAGTTGGGCCTTCCATTAATGTTTGAGTCCACAGGTGCAGGGGAGTATAGATTAAAAGATTAAATTTACCCTATGTGAAAAGCATAATTTTTGAGTTGCTGGTGTTGGTAATTTAGCATACATTACATTACATAAAGAATTTGATCAATGATCAAGTACACAAATTAAGCCTAAGGCAACTACCAAGAGAGGGAAGGAAATAAGCACAAACTGATGTAAAAGTTACCCAGTCACTTGAGTAAAAGCATAATTGTACTCTGCTAAACTGGGTGGAAGATAATCCAAAACAGCATCATGCTTTCTTGATCGGCGGTACTTGTGAGTGCCTTTAATTACCGTCAGTAAACCAATACCATCTTCCTGTTACATGATATCATGCTGACAGGTCATATGATTTTACTTGAGGCAGAGAAAGAAAAGAGTGTTACAGGCATGGTGCAGCTCTCTTAACAGCATTTCATTAATCAGAAAAATATTTTAGTTAATTTGAATGAGATACAGGAATATTAAAGCATTAGCATAAACAAATAGGTTTCTGTTTTTTTGAAAACAAAAAACAAGAGAATATTTTCCTTTTAAGTAATAAAAAGGGAGCAACGCTCAAAACTAAATATTCTAAATGGAAAACGTAAAACAAAAGAAGAAAAACTAAAAACAGAGTCAAAACTAACTAGAACCAAATACTTCCCAATTAGACCACACATCATGTTAGGAAGAAGCAGGAAAAAGAATAGAAAAGAAGTGTTAGATATTATATAAATTTGCTTTCATCTATAAGTTTAAGCTTTTGGGACAATTGGTAATTTAAAGATGGTATCGGAGCAGGTTTATAATGCAATCAAACCAGGAATTCTAAGCATTCCGAAGATACAATGGTTTTCCTCTCACAAATTTCAGAAATTAAACATTCACTGCACTAGACCAAATTTGAAACACTGAATTCCAGCCAAACAGCACTATTCATTCTTAAAAATTAGAATATAATGCAATTTTGATAATTTCCTAGCATTAAACCAGGAAAGCATCATAGTATTATCTACCATAGTTTCACGTACCAATAACAAGGTGTGCCCATTTTCCTTGAAATAGCGAACTGTACAATTTTGCAGTGATCTTCGAAGTCGTAGGGATTCATCCCCACTTGGAACCATGTTATCCTTGCCACTGAAAGGTATAACAAATCATAATTAATTATAAGAACGTTGGACCGAAACTTCAGACCATTGAATTTCAAGATGGTGCCTCTTGAACTTGCAATTCTTGAATCAAATCTCAATTTTTATTTTTTGAACGACTATCCATTTGGGATCATGGATTCTGATACCATACTAGATAACATGAGGTTCTATCTTAAAAGTAATTAGTAATAAAAGAAGCAGCCCATCTATCTTACAAAAAATTGTAAGGTTCCTTGAGTTTTCCAACGTGAAAGCCTCAACAATTTCATGATAAATACATTATTTAATGACTAATTTTCCGTTGCTAAATCTGACAACCAGCTAATCCACTGTCCCACAACATACCATGTAATATTGGATAAGTTTCCATTTAACTAATCCAATGGATGCTGTGGGAACAGAACTAAAAATTTAACAAGTGAAGCAGCAATTGAGATGTTTGTAGTGTTGTATTTAACACACAACTCACACTCATCTATATTTGTATTCTGTTTTATCCTCCGTAAGGCGAGAAGGAAAGGTTTATGTGGCGAGCCAGGTTGTGTGCTGTTTTGTGTAGCCTTTGGAGAAAGAGGAACGATGAAATCATCATAGACATTGAGAGAACCTTGTGTGATATTTGGTCCTGTGTAAGGTTCTATATTTTTCTCTAGGCTTTGATGGTGAACCTTTATGTAATTATCCTTTAGATCTTGTTTTACTTGATTGGAGATCCATTTTACAGTTTCCCCCTCCTTTTGTGGGTTTTATTTCTGCATGCTCTTGTAATCGAATTCTCCCCTTTTCTCCCAGAAAGTTTAGTGATTCAGTTATTCATCCAAAAGAACAAATACCACTCACACCATGCACACACACACTCAGTTCAGAGCAAGTACCTAGCAAGCACAAGTACTTCGGCATTAACAGCATGGAGACGAGAATTAGCGTACGCAGCAGCTGATTTGAGCAGCTTCAGCTTCCAAAGAAGAGTATCCTTCGGTATAATGCTAGCCAAATCCTGAAAGTATAATGGATGAGAAGAAATTTCAACTCAAATTTCTTTTTTTAGGCATTTTCAACTCAAATTTCTTTTTTTAGGCATTTTCAACTCAATTTCAACTCAATTAGTCGACCATGTAGGAAAATTACAATGCCTAAGATATGATAAGTTAATTTAGAGTACTGCAAATAAACCGCATTGCCTTAGCTCATTGCAATGAGTAAGGTAGTTCATAGACAAGCCCCTGCTAAGCATTGGATTGGAAAGAGAAGGACCGATTGAAACACAAAAGTTCTTGTTTTAAAAATCGTATTAAATACCATTGGATTCAACAACTTAAATTGATAGATTATGGTATGTTGATGTTTTATTCATTTTTTTAAAAGAAGTAAACATAATTTTTCATTGAAAAAATGAAAAAAAAATACTAATGCTCAATAATACAGTTTTATTCATATTCTTAATTAAAACCAAAAAATCCACCTAAAAAATCTTAATTTTTATCGACAAAATGTGTCAGACATGACCATAAACAACTTTTTTATTTTTGATATGTGATCTAATTAACATGGATATTTAAAAGTTGATAGTGATGGAAAAGAAATGCAAGCAACAGCAAACTAGGAAGGAAATTGTGCGTGTTTGTGAGGGTGAAAAGAAAAATGAGATGGATAGCTTTTCCATGGTAGTAAAGGGTATATAATATGTTTATTTATTACGAAGGTTTATTTTATAAAGTAATATTTGAAATGCACAGTTGACACTATAATCAGATTCCACGAAAGAAAAACCATCACACCCTCCTTACCGAAAGATATGGTATTAAAGCAATCAAATTTTGTGATACTTTTCCAAATCGCTGCATTGGAGGAAGCTTGCTTTCAACATTGACCGTTGCCATTTTCAATGGTTCACCTGGTGTAGCAGAAGAAATAAACATGGTTTCACATTTTAATCATAGGTACAAATCCATGCATTGTTTAAGAAATACTAATAAAGTTATATCTTAAAGAGAATCCAGGAATCCTTAGACTGCACCAAACTACTCAAGGCGTAATTCTCGTCGAAACTAAAATAACACAAGAAAAAGGTCTGCCAAATTTTCTTATCGGAAACACGAACGTTTTGTAGGTTATATCTGAAAATAAAACAAAGAATTTCAATAGTTTTTGTAGTAGTGTACATGTTTTTGCATCATGGTGGTGCTATAGAAACTTTTATTTTTTGTGTGTGTAATTATCCTCCTTTGGTTCTTCAAGATTGAAGGGCTCTTTGGAGGGGATTCTCTCTTCCCCTACCCTTTAGCTCTTTTCTTTTTTTAGGCTTCTTCCAAAAATAAAAAATAAAAGATTAAGAAGCCGAGTCCTCAATTATTAACCTTCTCAAATAATTATTTCTGCTATCTGTAGGAATAATTTACCCCAAAAGGACATTCATCTACCTCCATCAGTCCATTCCCTCCTTTGAACGTGAAACCAAACTAACATAAATTCTTAATCTTTTTTCTTTCTTTCTTTCTTTCTTTCTTTCTTTCTTTCTTTCTTTCTTTTTTTTTTTTTGGCAGAGGAATGTATTAAAGCATGGGTTAGAGAATCGAATTTCTAACCTCGAGGTTGATGGTATAAGCACTATACCAGTTGAGTTACTCATGACGGTGATTTTTACTATTTCCTACGGCTAATATTTCATCATCATCCCATAACACAGCAATCATGAAATCTGATCTTCAACAATAATATGAGTGGTGCAATGGCGCCATAAAAAATATAGATAATAACAATTAAAAAAATAGTATGAGGGGCAGGATGGATAAAAAAACAAAAGGGCTGCTGCTAAATTCCCAATAATATGTCTATTATACCTAAAAGGAAAAAAAAATCAAAATTAATAGCACTTACCCATAATAAAGCTAAGAACATAAGGAACTGTTTCATGTAGTACATCAGGCATAGGTTCTAAAAACGGAAACAGGGGTTGCAATTGAGACCGGCCAAAAGAAGTAGCTAATGGAAAAACAAAAAATTGTCAGACTTACGGAAAAGAGCATGACCAACCATGGCATGAACTTGAAGTTAAACTGCAAATATGGAACAAACCTGGATTTGATAAAATGAGAACAAGGTCAATTTTAGGATTACGTGAAGCCACTGCGAGTGCTAAGCATCCTCCAAATGAGTCCCCAACTAAATAAATTGGTTTGTTTGGGGAACAAGCATGCTCTGACCTGATAGTTTCTTCAACAAGCTTCACAAGTCCTTCAGATAACACAAGTCTGTTTCATCAGCAGTATATAGAAATGTCGAAAAATTAATCAACAGTAACAACAATGTACACCTTACCAAGTTAAAGTTTTATGTCCAGCCACAATTCTATATGAATTCCCTAAAAACTACAGGAAGTTAGACTAATAATTCTAAAATACCTATCTTCAGTTAATCTTAACTATGTCAACGTTGTACACCAAAATGTTGACTTCATATCATTATTTTCTGGCGAATAATCATATTCAGGTTGATATCTAAGCAGAACTCGTCCACTCAATTTCTCAGGGAAAGGAAAGGAGGAATATTGTTTCCACACATCATTCGTCCACCGTAGTGAGGTAAGTAGCCAATTGTCCCCCAAACTAGAAACCAGGATCACAAGTGAACAACATATCGGTTACATAGCTCTACCTCAAAGTTGTTTCAATTTAACAGGGGAAAAGTTGAGTCTGGAAGTAGTCATAAAACTGTATCCATGGAAATATTCTGGACAATAAAAAAATGTATAAACCTTCAAATGGCGTTCGATCTTGAACAGGAAGATGTAGGCATCGAACTTCAAAAGCCCTGCATCAGAAGATTGATACCTTATTGGACGCTGATTTTACTTACGAGTGAAAGAAATGTCACCAATTCAAACACTTTATTGTCCTAATTCCTAAATTAAATATAAAAATGACAGAACGTTAATCAAATTTGAGAAGCAGCATAATAAACTTGAATTAATAGTGAGGCTTATACAGACGGCCATGTGCATGTGCAGAGAGAGAGGCAAAAGCGCAAACAACCAAGTTTCCAATGGCAAGAAATTAAAGTGAAAATTTATCTTTGTTGTCTACACAATGATTCCAGTTATTCATACTAGCATGATCAAGTTCAAATATCACATGTATCTTGGCGTTCAAAGTGCATTTAAATTTTCTCTTTTTCTTGGTTCTTTTACCACTCCACCAAAGAGCCATTACAAATTTCTAGGAGTATCAATTCAACAGTATCAGAAGTGAATGGCTTACTTCCCAAGAGCTTTATGATGCAAGACAAGGCCACACCCAGTGCCATCCATTCCTACAGAGTACAAAACCAATACCAAATCCAAATTAGATAGAAGCTTAGAAAACTGTTTGGATGCATTTTCTTGAGGACAAGAAGTATTTACTACACTTCTTCCAAACAATGTTAAGAGCTCTTGTTCTCTAAAGTTCTATTAAAAACAGTTTCTTCTTTAGTACATATTCCAATACAATTCAAAACGCAGAAGAAAGTCATAATTTTTTATTTGTAGCCAGAAGTGAAGACATACCATTTCCCAATTCCCCTACTTTCTATACTTAGTCATTCCATATTTTAAATATTGAAATTTGTTTTTCAAATAAATAATCACAAAACACCCATTTCAGTTTTGAACTTGTCAACTGGTGGAAAATAATTACCTGGTAAAAACAAAAGAATTGGAGAACCCTTTAATGGAGATCCAGATGCAACAGGGCAAAACCAGCGAGGTGGACCGCCATCAGGATGCTGAGTAAAATCCTTCGCGGCAACAAAGTAATCTTTAACAGTCACAGTCCCATACCCATCATCCCAAAATGGCTCCAACTTCTCTGGAACATCATCTCTCAACTTGATCTTCTTCTCTGCAACTTTAGACTTTAACCAACCATTGCCCTTATCTATTGAAGACCAACTTCCCTCCTTCTCCCCAACCGCAGAAGCTCCATTCACCACAGCTGAAACTGAATCAGCTGAACCTCCACCTTCACTTCTAACTCGCACCCCCCATGAATTCCTACTCCTTTGAACTGAAGCTCCAAACAATGACACCCCAACTCCTAAACAAGATGCCATAGCTTATCCAAGCAATGATGTAAGCTAGACCCTTTCTTCAGCTTCAAAAAAAAAAAAACAAAACAACTTCAAGATTCCAACACTTCCCACTTCCCACTTCCCACTTCCTAAAACAACTTAAACACAACAAATATTCAGTTTCCAAAGAGAAACACAGAAAGAATCCCCTTAAACTCACGAACTAAAAAACAACCCAACCAACACGTTTTGCGTTGAGTTGAGAACAAAATGAATCACGAGATTCAGCTACAAAAAGGGTTAACTTAAAGCAACCCTTTATAGTTATACGTATTGTTAACAAATCCGGAACTTCAAAATTCCTTTGGAACACGTATCAAAGAACTGTCCGGAAGGAATCAAACAAAAGCACGGTAAGTGAAAAGGGAACAGTGCGCCACTAGTAACATTCATAATTGAGCAATGAGAACCATACGCGTGGTAGTAGTAATCAGAGATAATAATAAATAAACAATGCATTGGAAAAAGCGAACAGAAAAAGTGCGAATAAAGTAGAAATTACCGTGGGACATTGGCGGCCATGGGGCTTAAAATTATGAAGAATTGTGAGCTCACGTGGGTCCAAGAAAGAGAGAAAGAAGGATAATCAGCTGCTGGTAGCCATTACTAGCAAGCCATGAGCTCGTACTTGGCTCGCGCTCCATTTCAGCCAATCATGAATTTGCGTCAGAAACGTCTTATCGAGACTTTTGACAAAGAAAACAAAGCAAAACTACTGAGATTTGATGGTTTACTACCTAATTGTCATGTTGCTTTCAAACAAAATATTAATGTGTGTAGTCTATATTTGGCCACGAAAAGAAGTTCTTGTCAATTTTTCTTAAACTAAGTTAGAAAATTAATACATTCGCACCTAAGTTGAATTAGGCTCGATTTAGCGTACATGTATATGGTCTTTTTTTTTTTTTTTTGTGGAAGCAAATCTCAAATCTATATTTATTAGGTAGAGCAACAAACGTGTCACATTAACACACGCTTACTCCCTCAGCATCTCATCGAAAATGAAGGAAAAATACAATCTGAAAAAACGTTTGTCTAAACTAAATAAGAGTCTTGAGAGAATGTCAAAGTCACTATTCCATGAACAACTTTGTTTTTCTTTAGAAAAATATGACAAAAGCATACAATATTACGAGAGTGATTCTGCTTAAATCTAGAAGTTGAAATTGTCATATCTGTGTGTTAAGCATATATTTGGTTAGAATACAAGCTTAGTATTTGAAATTGTCTATACATACTTTCCATTATGTATCTAATAAGTCTACACAGTTTGAATTTGTGTCTAATAGGTTTCTATACTTTCAATTGTGTATCGAATAAATTTATGGTATATTTAATCTTTTTTCTTAAAAAAAAGGATTAGACGATGAATGATATATTAGACGTAAAATTTAAAGCTAAAATTGAATTTTATATCTATAATATCAATTTTATGATTGGTTCATATATGAACTTAAAATATATGCCAAATAGGTCAAATGACCTATTATCTATTAAATTGAAAATTTTAACCCCGTTTGAGAATCATATAATTTTTTTTTAATTTTAGTTTTTAGTTTTCAAAATTTTAAGGTTAAAAATCACTTTATGTTTTTAAAACAAAAAAATCATTTTTGAAAATGTCTTAGAATTTATTTTAGTAACTCAAGTGTGTGTATATATATATATATATATAAATGAAAATAATAGTAGAAAATTAAGGAGAAAATAAGTCTAAATTATAGTGAAAACAATATATACAAATTGTTAAAATCTTGATTTTTGTTAAAATTTAAGATTATTATCACTCAATTTCTTATGATAGCTTTTTATCTCGTATTTAAAGATTGAAATTCTTAACAAAATTCTAAAAACAAAAAACTAATTATTAAAAACTATTTTTTTTTTTAAGTTTCAAGAATTGGCTTAGTTTTTTTTTTTTTTTTTTTTTTTTGTGGTTGAAAGTACAAGAATGCAAAAAAAAAAAAAAAAGGTAGGTTTAAAGACCTAATTTTTAAGAACTAAAAAACAAAATACTAAATAGTTCTCGACCTAAACGATAGTCTTGAAAATTAGTTAAAATAGAATTCATAAAGTTAGATACAAAGAAGATCAATATATTTCTTCTTTGAGTATAGTTTAATTGATGAAAAATCACGAAGACACACTTTCCACATTTACTTGCCATCTCCAAAAACTATCATTTTATTGTCTTTATCAAAAGAGAAAAAAAGAAAAAAAAAGAAAGAAAAAAAAGCTTAAAAGAAGAATAAAGTTGTTGAATACCAATATTTGAAATAATGCAAATCTATCATTTTATTAGGTCCAACAATGGAAATGTATGTATTTTTTATTTTCTATTTAGTGATTATTACATAGAGTAAAAGATTAAAAAAAAAGGTACGTATGAATTCTATTTGAGAAGCTGAAATCTAATTACAATTACTGAGAATTACAGAAGCATTGAAATGCAGTCAAATTGAGAGCATAACAAATAAGAAAGCGTACAATGTGAAAACGATGAAAATAGAGTTTAATTTTAATTCGAACTCAAAACGTTCCATCAAAAGATAAATTTTAAATTACATTACAAAGCATTTCAACCTCACTACGGGTGTTCAAGCACTCCTAAATATTTTAGTAAAAACATATTCTAAATGTAGTTTCGAAACTAGTGGAAAGTGTCAAAAATATTAAAACGTCTTCTAAATGTATTTTCCAAATTAGTGGAAAATGTGAAAAATATAAAAATGTCTTCCTAAATATAGTTTCCAAATTAGTGGAAAATGTCAAAAAATATAAAAACGTCTTCCTAAATGTAGTTTCCAAATTATTGGAAAATGTCAAAAGGAGTGGGGACATTACAAAGAAGTGGCTAACAATGATTAATACAATGATAATGTATTAATCATGGTCAAATGAATTTGATTTTTCCAAACTTTTCAAGAAAGAAAAAAGAATATTAAAAAATATTAAAATATAAAGAAGTGGCAAACAATGATAATGTAATTAATCATTCACCTGTTTGCTGTATAAAGAAATCAATCATTTTATTACATATAACTCAAAATTTAGACATGTAATTCAAATTAATTTCATAGGTTAAATTACAATCACTAAAATTCATGTAGCCAAATAAGAACTAAATGGGCAATGGCATTCAAGTTAACAGAATTCAATAAATGAATGCAGGAGAAGCAGCAGAAGTAGGGCAAAATTTTCAAATGAAAACAGAAGAGCTCTGTACCAACAGAAGAGCACAAAGAGAGACCTCCTTTTATTTATGAATAAATAAATAAAAACAAAAATAACCTTCACAACTTGGTTTTCTAAGACTAAAGTATGTAAGCCACCATTCAAATCTACACAGCTTTCCACATCATTAATCTAAACTTAGTCCCTCCCACCAACTTTTTCATACTGCTGATTTCTCCTCCATAGTCAAGAAAAAATACCTCCATGCCATTACCCAAGGCTCTTCCCTACTGTAGTATTTTGTAAAAACTTACACCTTGCAGGCAAAAGATGAAGATCGAAAAATCTATAACGCCCGCAGTTTCACCTTCGATATGATGACCAGAAAAATTCTCGGCAGGTTCGAGAAACAATGCGGAATTGAGAAATGGGTTGATGATGTTCAGATTTTCAATGCCTGGATTAAATGCTTTCACTCATAGCAAGCACCCCAAAATGAAGCAACATTCCCAGCTTCCTCAGCAAAAGAATCACCTACATATATGTTTAAACAGGAAAAGAACAGCTGAAGACGGTTAGCCACAGTGAAGGTTGTCGATTTTTGTTTCCCTCTTTCAGGAACCCGCTTGATAATGTGCACATATTTTGATATCTTATCTTCTGTTTTTCTATTTCTTTTTAAAGAGTTCTCAAAAGTGTTTGTTTTGGAAACAAAAATCCTGTTTCTTGTTTCTTTTTTATGATTTTCATGCTTGCAAACCATTCAAGAACATTCACATTTTCTTCCTTTTTGGACCATAAGCAACCACAAAGCTAACTCACAAGAAAATTATTCGTCATACAATATTTTAGTCAATTCTCAATTTTACCTTGTAATGTAATTAGATCTTCATAAATTTTTTGTTAAAACTGTTATCATCATTAAATTATCACTTTATTGATTGACATATTTGAACACATCGAGAAGCAAGTTGAATAGCTAGACAACTTAAATTCAACTTGTCCATTATTAAAATCCAACCTAACCATCAACAAAATCCATTTCTTCCAGGTTGTACCTCCATGTTCAAATATGTTAATAAAACAATAATGTGAGAGGATGGGACATATGATTTTGTAGGATTGAAATTTTTAGAAGATTAAAGTTCAAATTGAGAGTTACCTGAAAATTCAGGAGTACTTGGTATGTTTAGCCTAATTATTTACATTCTATTTTTATATATAATGATTCTTTTAGTTCAAAGAGAGAAACAAGGAAAGAGTAACGAACGCCCATCTTAAAAGCTAGATAATAAGAAGTTATTTGTCAATGCATTGTCATCAGTAATAGCATAAAGGTATGTTCGCCTATTCCTAAAGTGATATAATCCCGATCCCATGAAAAATCCATTGAAGACGGGGACTTTTTTAGGAGATGTTTTGGGTGCTTAGTTGAGTTATGAAGTTAAAAGTTCATATATTGGTGCTAGAAAATCTGTTTTTGGAATAGAGTTGTAAAATGGAGTTTCTCACTAAATGTGCAAACTTCAACAGTAAACACTATTCAAGGCCAAACACCCCTTAATGAGAAACAAGCTTTCATTGCAAACCAATACTTTTGCTTACTCAGAACTTTCATGAGGAAGAGAAACTTCATGCACAATAGAAGAGCGATACGCACCTATTGCATGTGTTCACCTGCCTTGAACCACTCTGTAATTGAGAACCAAATCCTCTGGCTTCTTCCAGATGTAATTCCTAACTGTGGCTAAACTCATATCAGGAGACAAGACCTGTAGTGGATGGAACCCAAAAATAAGGAACAGAGAGAAAGTGTAAGGAGAGCTGCTAAATTGTTGACTGTATGATGTTGTCCATGATCAATTGTTAAGAGGTTACAAAATGAGCATAAAAATTACAAAACCCAATACAATCGCAGCTTTTCGACTTTGGAAGCTCCCAAAACATATAAAGATTTTAATGCATTCCTTTCTCATCTTTGAGCAGTAAGCTATATATTAGATAATAGATAATAGATACAAAGATACATGAAACAGCATAAATGAACTTCAGCACGCACCCATTCAGAAAGGTGAGAAATAAAGGTTAAAGAAACTGACTAGACTAGAAGCAAAATTTTATAAAGTTTTCACAAGAGACCCAAATTCAGAAAGACACAATTTTCATTTATTAAATACAAAGGATGAATATGCAAACAAACAATGCAGATGATTATGAAAAAAACTAAGCAGCCCGTGTCATCTATTCAAATCTAGTTACCTGAGTATTTTAACAGTGTAAAGTACGGTATAAATTGGGAGCCCTCCATTTTTCCAGCATAGTTCTTTGTTTGTCTATGGTTTAGTTTGGCTTATTTTCATTGCTTTTAGTACCTTGTAATCTGAGGATTAATCTCTTTCCATTATTTCAACAAAAAGTTGTGTTTTCTTCTCAAAAAATGGGGGTAACGTGAGGTTAAAAAAAATGGAAAATGAACCAAAACAGTAATTACAATTCAACGTGAGTTAAATAAGAAACCTCAAATATAACTCAGTACTACAACTCTTTTTGAGTGCCTAATCGCCTAGCGAAAAGGCAAAATTGTTATTCTTCTACACAGACGAGACAATGTACTTTCATTTACCTGATTATTGCATAAGATTTCTATAGAAGGCTTAAGCTTTTGCCAAGGCTTTAAACCAGACCGAAATGATACGTCTCCAACTGTCGAAGAGAGTCCAGCACCAAAAGGAACGTCTGGATTTACATTATCCAATGGCTTGTCAAGAACCATCTTCTCTATGACATAATTTACAACCTACATTATTAGAAGACAAATGGGTTCAATATCACATTCAATCAACCTGAAATTATAACACAATTATCATAATTAAAATTCTTCAACAGACATAAACTAAATTTCAGCAACAAGTAATCGAGTGCACTAGAAATTACACAGTAGATTGTCAGGTGACCGGATGCAACTCTGTTGGAAATCCTGTAGCAGATTAAAGCAAAAGACTAGGTCCTGATATGTAAGTGATAAATACACAAAGTGTTGGCAGTCCTTGTAAATCAGCGACCTCCAAGCACAACATAGTAAGAGGGTTGGGTTGGGCATAAAATTTCCCAATTTACCTTCTGCTCATAAATTATTCATCTGGATGTCCAGACAATCTATCTAATCTATGGATCTTTTGATACCACATATGGTATAAAATTTATACCAGTTACAAGATCCCAATAGGAACTAGTATTGACTTTATGCACATCTTCTTGCATACAATTTCGTATGCTAACTTGAAGTCAATAGTATAAAAGATAGTTGCATCCTCCCATTCATCTAAAAGTTTCTCTATTGTGGGTATATGGTACTTATCTTCAATGGACACCAAACTATGAGCCTGTTAGCTCATGCAAAAGTGAGCTACCATCCTTCATGACAAAGAGTACCCCAACTGGAAAATGGGGATGCACAGCACCAGGTTGAATAACCCCAGACTTTAGCATCTCATAACAAATTGCACACCCCTGCTAACCACAAGAAACAGCCCTTCTCCAAAAAGAAAGAAAGAAAGAAAGAAAGGGAGAAAGAAAAAAGAAACTTGCACATGATGATCCTTTCGTTTATGAGTTGGGATGTGCTTTAAAACCGCATGGATATCAATTGACTTGTGAATTCTATGGTGGAGTAAATAAATTGTAACGATATGTGAAATAGTATGACCTAGTTTGGATTATATCTACTGAGGTTTCTTATAATAATAATTTTTTTAAAAAAAAAGGAATAAAAATTGTATGAACTAGATGTATTCAAATTTGGGCAATCAATTGCAGGTTGTGAACTAATCTTAAATGCATCACGAGAAACCAATGGATGGATGTTGATCTTCACAAAGTACTTGTCGGCCTTCATGTTGAAATCGATGAAGTTTATCATAGAATCTTTGATAATACTACACTTCCACCTATTAATGAAGTTTTTACTAAAGTTCGAAGCTCCGTAAAACTATAGTTGGCAAGGAACCTACTCCTGTCATTTCAGTTGAGTGTTATGCTTTGGAGATTGAGAGACTACTGCTCACAATAACCCCATGCCACAAAGCATTCGACTCCATGATGATGCACCATAACCATTTCACCAAAAAAGTGCAAATGCGTATTTGTTTGACCCAAGGAGTTATGAGAAGTAAGACTTGAAAAGAAGGAGTTGTGAACTCCACACCTTGTTTGACCGACAGAGTTGGCGGGTCACTACTAGAAAACATCAATTTTCTATCTTATCAACTCCTTGCATTGTGAGCCCTGGTTGTTCACAACTCCCTAGACTTCATAACTCCTCACTTTCCATTCCTTATATCCAAACACCCCCTAAGGGGTGATCGGTCCAAGGAGTTAGAGTTGGGAGGAGGAGGAGGAGGAGCATAAGAAGAAGAATAATTAAAAAAACTCAATTAGCTTATTGACCTACCTCATTTTCACAAGGGCACTGCTTGGAAAATTTTAAGCAGAGTATTATTTGCTGATATGATACTGATGAAAGGAAATGTGTGTTCCTTCTAAATAGAAAATACTCGTGCAAAGCCACAAATGAAGAATTAAAAATAAAAATAAAAAACTGACCTTATGCACTCTCAAAATACGAGGAGCGCTTAGTTTTCCTT
>JBBPDJ010000019.1:13577552-13590222 GCA_037974625.1 Cucumis cinereus
AATTTTAAGCAGAGTATTATTTGCTGATATGATACTGATGAAAGGAAATGTGTGTTCCTTCTAAATAGAAAATACTCCAAATGAAGAATTAAAAATAAAAATAAAAAACTGACCTTATGCACTCTCAAAATACGAGGAGCGCTTAGTTTTCCTTGTGTTAGGATCTGAATTGATGAACCTTCGCAAGGATGTAGATAAAAGCTACACCTGCAGGGAGTATTTTTAATTAACACATGTGGAAGGAAACAGCGGCTCGATTTATGTCAACTAACAAACATAATAAATATTTCTTTACATAATAGCTCTAATATTATATTAATAAGCTTAAAAAACCACCCCCAGCATATGCCATGCAAGAAATATTAAAAGGTAATACTAATAGCTCCAAAGGAAGACCTTGGTTCGATGTAGCCAAAAACAGTGCATACTTCATCAAATTCATAAACTTCCAATGCAAAAAAACCGGGGGCAGAATTAAGGTTTGGAGAGATAAATTGATGAGATTCTCTTCTTAGAAGGAATCTGTCATGAACCTATTCCTTATATCGTAGAGAAAGGATGACATGGAGTAGGGTGTTGGAATAAGGAGACAACAATTGCCACTTTGGCTTCAAAAGATACATGGATAGAGAATGTGAAAGCATGGCAACAATTGATACTTAACAACTGGGAGATGGAGCAGACAGAACACCGTGGTCCTTTTAGATACCAGGGGTTTTCCCAACAAGATCCACCTTTATAAACCTGACAGAAACTAGCTAGAAGCTCAAAACCCCTATGGTCAATTTGACATGGAAGTTTAATGTCCCAAAGAGATAAAGAGTCCTGTAGTCTTCATATAAAATCTTATATAAAGCATGGAAATTAGAACCTTTCTCCATCCATCTGCAACTTTCAGGGGAGAAGAAAATATAGAGCATCACTTCCTCCAATGTTCAGTTGTCTCAAAAGGATGGAATCAGATTAAAGGCTTTTGGTTGTCAATCGTGTATGTCAGTCAAATGGACTTTCTGTGGAGCCTTAGAGGAAAATCTAGAGTTCTATGGAGATGGGCCAGTCAAGCGCTAGTTATTAAATTTGGAACTGGAGGGTCTTCACAGATAAGTCCGATGCTTTTGAGTTATTTAGTAACTGGAGGGTCTTAAGATTTTTTTCGTGTGTTCATGTACAACATACGCCATCCACCTCAGGTGGCAACCATTAATTTTTTTCTTTTTGACAACTGGCAACAATAAATCCTTTCGAAATATTTCCATTATTCTATTTTTATTTTTTAAAAAAGATATTCCCATTAATCTAATCAATCTACATGGGAGGCTTTTTTTAATACTCCTCCTTAGGCTTAGGGATTCCTCTGTCTCTCTTAAGTTCTTTGTTACGAGAATATCTTTATTTCTTATACGATAACAATCCTCATATAAATTGCCTGGCCAGCGGCATAAATTTTGTAAGCATACACTATAATTTGTTTTCTTAAAATAAAACTGTGATCTTTTCAAGACAATAGTCAGGAAGGTGGGCATTGAATTTAGAAATGTACTTGGTATTTTCTCTTGGAGGTAGACGGTTATTCAACACGCAGTCCAAACACCACCATGGAAAGTCTTTCTCATCTTCTGTACCATCCAATTCAGTAATCTTCCTTCTCCAAGGACCACCTTGCGAACCTTCCGTAATGATTGAAGGAGGAGAAACTGTTGAAAATTCAAATGGAGGATAGACCATGGAGTCATTTTCAGCATTGCCATCAGCTTCAAGCCTTGAATGAGAAAGACTTCTTGCACTAATATCCTTCCCAGAAAGAACATCTCCATTAGCCGAAGCTTGTGACCCAAATCTTTGTTTTCTTTTGGCAAACCAATGAGCCATAAGTCCTTTAAGGGTTTCTCGAGCTAGATTAACCTGAAAATAAAAAATTTAGTACACATTGAGTTTAATAATATCCTATGGGAAGATGAAAAACTGAAGTGCTTTAACCGATAAGTTTAATAATAACCGAAATCCTCTTGCTAAACACAAAATATATTGGTTACTAATATTGCAACATCCAGTCCTTCGTTTTCCTTTTTTTTTTTTTAGAGTGAGAGAGAGAGGGGAAAAGATCAAGGAGGGTTTTGAACAGCCACCCAGGCGCACGCCTATGCACTAGGTGGAAGTTTGGCACCTCACCTTGAAAAGACGAGGCACACTCATTAGACACACGCCTTGTGTGAAACCCTGGCCTTGGAGCTATTTTCATTATTTTGAAAAAAACAACAATAATAATTAATAATTAAGGCCTTCCTTCTTTATTTTTTTGGATAAGAATAATTAAGGCCTTCCTTCTTTATTAACTAAAGAAAAAAAATTAAAGCCTAAAAACAAAATTCCTTATGTTTAGTGAGCTTTTTTTTCTTTCCATATTTCTACTTCAACTATGCTTCCTCTTTTTTATGTAATATTTTTATAAACAGTGAGCCTCACAACAAAATAAGTCTCAAGTTTTTTTCCCCCTTGCAGTTAAGCCTCAGAAGACTATTGCACTTTAATGCGCCTTGAGCTTTAAAAACATTTATTTCGAAAACAAGAAACGATATTCTTCTATGACTATACGTGTTATATATGTATTAAATAGAGAGCTCCAAGGCCACCTTATCATCTTCCGGCTTTCCTGTAATATTAAGGTCTGCTGAATACATCTCTGCAGAAAAGCACTGGGGAGTGTCCAGATGAACTGACAAACTCCCAAGCCTGGTATCCACGGTAAACCAAGCAGGAATGCTCACCTGAAATCGTGTCAAATTCAAAGTATCACTGTCCATCCAACAAAAATAGTAAATTTATAATATATGTAATGTATAAAAGAAATCTTACCATCTCGAATAACTCTTCCTTTTTCTCTTCATATGAGACCTAAAATGTTCACATTCAAACCAAAAAAAGATGCTATGTTATCAAAATGAACATTTTATTAAAGCATACTAGATATTTAAATGTCACTTTGTTTCACAGATGAATTTCACATCCTCCATGTGCGCATCAAGTTTTTTCCCCTTATCAATAACCATTGACCCCATCAAGCAATGATTTGTGTTATCGGCAATTCAATCAATTTTAGCAAAGTCAATTATAACGAATAAGAATGACTAATGCAACCTTTCCATAATCCTCAATTACAATGCCCCTGGTAACCTCCCACAGCTTCACTGAACCTGCAGCATCCTGTAACAGAAAATCACATCACTTTCAGGTACCATCACTCATACAAATAGAGAATGAAAAAGGCATATGCCAGCAGGGAGTTTGCCATTTAAGTAAGACATTTACCTTTGTCAGGATATGCCTCCTATTATTTAAAATTTCATGCTGCACGATTGCTGGAGCTCCAGAAATGGTGAAGGTTGGTTCTTTATATACAGGAACCTATACAAAACAATTTGAGAAAATCATTTACCTCATTTGTTCCACTTCCAAGTCCAAGAATCAAAATAAAAACTCAAATTTGAGAAAGTATAATTTTACCAAAATAAAAAAGTAGAAGGTAAAGTTAGCTAAATCTAAGATTCACAATCTCATATTAATGGAACCTCTTTCCATTGAAATTATAAATATTTAAATGCAAGCACGCACACCAGATCAAAAAAAAAACTGTGGAATTTGGTGGGAAGGTGGTGGAAGACCAGAACACTTACGTGACCTTTTCTTTACAACAAACAAGAAATTTCACTGATATACTGGGAAAATAGGCTAAAACCCACAGCACCCAGAGAAATTACAAAAGTGCTGTCTAACTGACAACCATAAAAGACAAGTTGTGTCTAAGAAAATAATATCCAAGGTTCCAAATACCAAAGTACACACAAAACAAGAAATGAGTACATATGCAACTTAGTCATGAGGAAAAATGAGGTAGCAAAACCTTGAACAAAGTGATTATCAGGAAAAATAACCATATGAATTACTCACAGGAGTAGATCCTTCTAAGGAAGCCCTTGCCCTAGAAAATGACAGATTTCCAGCTAAGAATGAACCACCCCTTTCGAAAACCTTCTGAGGGTTACGCCCCTCAGCAGGCCATCTATCGACTGAAGAATCTGTAGTTGCAACCCATATATTCTCATCATGTATTGCCAGTTGTTGAATGGGATATTCCCCTGTGCAAAGCAAAAGACTCTCTCTCGTGGACAAGTCTGTTATATACAGCTGAACATAAACAGAAACGGTCATTAAAGATACTAAAAGCTTAAAAGAAACTAACAACAAAATGGGACTTACAGAGAGGTCTCTACCACCACTATAAACATAACTAAATGATGGTGTACTTGCTAGTGCCCAAACAGAATCAGTATGTACGGCATAGGAATGCACACATCGTTGTTGACCAAGATCCCACAGTCTGTAAGAAGAAAATTACCGGCTTCATATTATAATGCTTGAATATTTTTTTTTTCTTTGCATATAAGAAACATCAGAAAGACTAAAGACGAATGAAGAACCTAAAGGGCCAGGGAAATGCTTGAAACAATTTTATGAGAGAAGGAAAATGGAACATTGATTCAAGTTACATAAACATTACAGTAAATGAAGTGGCAAGACTCATCTACCTGATCATGGAATCAGAAGATCCTGATAGGCAGAACCTGCAGCCATGAAAAAGAGAATCTTATCATAACTCCTAAAAAGAAAAATAAATATGGACAAAGCAACAAGAGTAATACAATTGAAAAAGATAGCTCTGAGAAAAGAGAGATGGGAGGTTTCTAGATGTTTGCTCACTGGAGCTCTTTTTCAGAAGTTATCAGTGAGTAACAAATATTTAGGTGAGCAGCTAGGGTAATCAGGGCAATTTGTTATGCACCTCTCAAAATTTCTTATTGGTAATCTAATTACTATCAGAGTTTTTTGGTGTATATTCTGATGAAGTTTCTATCTTGACTTTTGGTTTGGATACTACCATTTTCACTTTTTAGGAAGTCTTTTATGTCTTGGTTTCCTTGTCTGGTTCAGTTTGGTTCTTTATTTTTACTAAAGTCTTTATGTTTTCGTCGTTGTACATCGAACATTAGTCTCTTTTTATGAAATTTCATTTACTTTTCAAAATAGCAGATATTAAGGTTCCTATACACTGAAAACCACTATTTAATAGGAATTTGTGAATTTAGAGAGAAAAATAGCAATCATTATCCTTAAAATTAAGTCACATATTTTCATCTAAAAGAAAGAAAGAAACAAACAAAAAAGTCACCCATGAGAACATAGGGAAAATAAACATTGCCAAACATGTTTTCACTGGTTTTTTATATTGGAAAACATTCTTAAACTCCCTTCCCTATGACAACCCAAAAAATAATAGAACCATGATACAATTCGCAATTTGAAACTTCACCTTCCAATAGAGCTACGAATAATATGATGACTTGACATATACACTTTCAAGAAATATATATGGAAACACTTTCAAGGAACTTACTGTCATGACAACTAGGTTTTAGTAAAATACCAGGAAGAGAGAGAGAGAGAGAGAGAGAGAGAGACTCCAGCTAACCAACCTGCCAGTTGAGTCCAAAAGGAGAGCCCTAATATTATCTGTATGTCCTCTTAACTTCATGGTCTTTGAACCAGTTCTAGGATCCCAAACACGAACAACCTAGAGGAAGTGAAAAGAAATGACTAATTTTAACTGACACTAGAGTCCATCTGGCAAGCTTGGGATAATTAAATATGTCAGCCAAACAAGGGTGTGTAGGAGTCAGAATATACCTTCTCAGTTCCACCAGAGACGAGAAGCGTCCCACTGTCATTCATTGCTAATGCATAAACCGATTCCTTATGGCCTTTTGCAGCAATTGGAACATAACCGTGAGAATGATTTGGGTGTGTAGAAATGTTGTTACTAGAGCTGATAGTGCGTAAACTTGTGACTGGAAGTGAATTTCCAGAAGCAATGATACCATTTGAACACTCGTCATCGGTTGCATCATTTGACTTTGCACTTGGAGCGTATGCAGCCTCCAAATCCCATATGAAAACCTCCCCACCAAGACCTCCAGATGCAACAACATTGCTCTATTATGCATGATACTACGATAGGATCAGAAGACAACCCACATAAAATAAAGTACTAGTCCCAAACAACATACAAATCGAACGGACTCACTACAGGTTTTCACATTCAGCAATCTTTTCATCAGGGCATACCACAAGGTTAACACAAGTTTGGCAAAGAAATTACATTTTTTTCTGCAGCAGCAAGACAAGTCACATAGTCAGAATGCTGACGCAAAGTCTTAGTGCAACCTCCATCAGATAAGCAATTCCACGTCTAGCATAGGTCAAAAGAACATATCAAAATAATTCAATCAAACTATTAACAGCATGACAGAAGATAATGGAAAAGAAAATAAAGAATATTGAAACCAAGCAACCTTCACAGTGCCATCTGAAGAACAAGAAACAAGCCTATTATTGCCTACAAGGACCGCATCATTAACCTGAAATGTAGAATAGTGATGTTGATAAGTTAATCTTTTAGATGCAATATTTTCTCTCATGTTTTTTCATTATTCACTTTTTAGCTTGGATTACTATTTATGGAAGCACCATAAATTCCTTCTCAACCTGAAATAATACAGTCTTATCCAAAAAAAAGTCCTATAGAGAAAACCAAAATAGGCATGAAAGCACTATGAGTCCACAATATAACTATTATTAAGAACAGAAAATTCTATGGGAGAAAGGAAAACGTAAATTGGAAATACCCAATCCACATGGGACTCGAAGGTGGCCGAGCAGGAGGCTACATCTTCAGCTAGTGACCATCTCTTCAGTGTACCATCACGGCTCCCAGTAAAAAGGTAATCACAGCCATCGATAGAAGACTTTGGCACAGCCAAGCAATTTATACCAGCAGAATGCTACATCAATTGAAAGATACAAAAAAAGGTAAGACTCAA
Organism: Cucumis cinereus; assembly: GCA_037974625.1. Classification (NCBI taxonomy): domain Eukaryota; kingdom Viridiplantae; phylum Streptophyta; class Magnoliopsida; order Cucurbitales; family Cucurbitaceae; genus Cucumis; species Cucumis cinereus. The sequence continues at coordinate 13,584,485 of JBBPDJ010000019.1, forward strand.
GCATACAATGCATTCAGATTATAGATTTATGGATCTAGTTACCTTTCATGCTCTTTATTGGTGTAAATGTCAACACCTACTTTCGGATTATAATCTTTCTTCTTTAATTGTTAATTGGAAGGCTGTTTCATATTACACCTGTAGGTGTTTAGAGTTTTATTCCTTTATTTCATTCATCATTCCACTTCTCCAAAAAGGTGTGTGATGCATTCACATTTCAGCTTAGACTCAAAAGAACCTAAACTAAAGCAAATAGCATATCTAAAGAAAAAATGTAGATTATGAACCATGAAAAAGTTCTGCAGTTATCCCTGTGAACATATCTAACTTTTAACTCCAGTGCTTTACAAAGAGCCATGAGGCACACACACGTGTGCGCCTTCCAATGAAGCCCTAAGGTGAAAATTTGAGCTACATTGATTTATTTATTTAAAAAAAAAAAAAAAAGCTAACAAATTTAACTAAACGTAAATGCAAAAACACTAGCATTTAAGATATTTGCTTCTTTATTAAAAGAGATTACAACCATAAAAATAAGAACCTTTGCTTTTATGATTTGTTCTCCTTTATGGATTAAAAACAAATATACTATGCTAACCCTAAATACAAAAATCCTTCAAAGGAAAGCCCGAGCCCTATAAAGGGCACCTTTTCTTGTTCTTTCACCTCCCACTTAAAACTCCAGAAAGTTATTCCACTTTAGTGCACCTTGAACTTTAAAAAACAATGTGTAGCTCAACTTAATTACCTCATCCTTTATTGTATGCATATGCAAAAGGATTAAGAATAGAGATTTCTAGACCGACAAAATCAGATACTTGGCATAATAGCTCACACTCTCATAAGCTCCTTCTTGAACTAAAATCAAATAAACAAATGTAAACTACAAGCCCATACGTAATAGTAAACTCGAATAAGAAACATATTACAGAACTGGAAGCCTTCAACGGAAATAATTGAAGCATTGAACAAAAAGATTGCATTTCCCTCAGTTCCCAAGCTATCTTGTTAAAATGACACGAAGGATTGCATGAGAAGTTCCAGCTAATTTATGAGCTCGTGTCAAATGCAAAAGTTATCTCTATCGTGTAGCATAAGAAAAGGACGTAGACAAAGGCTTGATGCTCCACAAGAAGACAAATTTCATGAATAGGTTCTTCATATGAGATCTTCACAAATTAATGTCCAATTAAAGTACATTTAGTCCAATTTCCAAATGGTGATCCTTATCATGATTCATGACGATGATAAAGGACTGAAATCAATCAGGATAGCAAAAAGGAAACACAATAAACATTACCTTACTATCATTGGCATCACTCAAAACATATGTCAACCGCTTCTCCTTGCGGGGGCGAGAAGAATTGGATGTATTCCCCGCACTACCCACTCGGTGCATTGCAGAGCTCACTAGAAACACATAAAACAAACAATTTAACTGGCAAGGTACTGTGGGAATCCAAACATCCAGCATCTCAACGCAGCAAACCAAAACTTAAAATGTGCAATAGGAAACTATTTCTTCATTACTGAATAGCAATAACATGTACTCCGCCAACTAGTATACCTACCATTATAAATATCATTAAAAGCATTAAAATGAAGACCCCAATCACCTTCAGAAAGTTAACCTTGAATTCACGAAGAAAAATAATGTATGTGGTCTCAAGAGGGGAAACCTTACTCTGAGCTTAATTGAGCTACAACACAATTCCCTTTCCGTTGTCAAAGATTACACGACAGCAGCCATCTCTAATAGATTTCCAACAAAAATCCCGAACTACCCAAGAAGTATTTCAAATTCCAATACCATACCAAAAGCTACAGACCAAATCACCAAAAACTAACCCAAACCCATTAGAGTTCTCAAACACCCAAATAAGCCAAGAGGGAAAAAACTAAAATAGAAAACAAAAAAACACATAAAAGCCCACAAAATTGATCTTCGCAAAACACAACAATCAGATCAAGGAACTAAAATTTGAGGCCTACGAGCAACTAAATTCAGACTTACTCCACAACAAGGAATTCAGAAAACAAAAATCAGACCAAAAACAAATGTACGTATGATGATATCGACGAACACCCACCAAAAAAAGAAAGAAAAAAAAAAAGAACAAAATCAGACTTAAAAGCACAAAAATTACGGTAGATGAAATGAAAGCCTAACCTTCAGAATTTAATTAGAAGCTGTATTCAACGATTCTGGGTTTCGTCCTTCTTGTTCCACTACGGAAGTTGCAAAATAGTTTTAGAAAGAGAAAATCCCGTTGAGAGAGAGAGATAGAGAGAAAGAGAGGACTATGAACTGGGCTCTCTCTGTTTCGATTTTATTGTGGCCTAGTCTTTGACTCGGTTTTTGGGATTGATCGAGGGGTAAAATTGTTACATAAAAAAACAGATAAACCTATGCAAAATCGACGCGCTCGATTATATAGATATTTCGTACTCGCGATTTTAGCCCTAGATTGTTCGTATGGGGCCGGCCTCTGAGAACAAATCAACGGCATTCGGATACCGAACGGTGAACCATGGCGAAATTACTAATTCGCCCTTACCATTGTGAAGACATTTCTAATAATCTTATGTATTGTTTCTTTCGCTAATTTTGATATATTTTCATTAAATCTCTAATTTAAACATTTTTTATAAAAACTTCTTAAAATAAAAATATCAGTGTGTTTTGCAACTCTTTGTTAGGAGTAAGTATTTTTAGATATAAGTTTCTTTGTTTGTTATAAACTAAAAGTATTTTAACTAATGTTAAATTATCGTAACAAAAGACTCTAAAACAAACTATTGATTTAAAACAATAATCGTCTAGGGTGTTTGCCGTCATAGTTGGTGGTGGTGGCAGCTAGCTAGGCTTTGTCGCTGGTGAGGGTCGAAGGTGGTCACATAGAGTTGATCGTTGGAGTTTTCCAACAACTATGGTGGTGGTTGAAATTAGACGACAAAGGGGCGATGCTTGCTACACGAGTAAGTGAAATTGAGCTAGGTAGCTTTTGATAACATTTTGGTAAGTTCAAGCATTACACAAATTAGGGAGAGATTTGGCATTACACGAATCACGTTTTTAAAAGTTGACGAAGGGTATTTGTCTGGAACAAACTTATTTCATAAACTCATTTTTTTTACAAGCTACTTTAAGTTGTTGTCAAACGCTCTAACTTTTTCTTAAATGGTTTTTCTTCAAAATTCAACCCTTGAAAAGTTGAACCGAACACACTCTTAATCTTTCAATTTAATTTTTATTTAAGTTGGATAAATTATTATAATAACTTTCATGTGTAAGAAAATACAAATTACTAACACAAGATTTATAGCGAAAACGCTAATACATAATAAATATGTATGTATGTATATATATGTAGAATAACAATAACTAGCGATATGAACTAGATTTAAGATATATTAAAAGTATAGATACTAAAATTAGATATTTGAAAATATAAGGATTAAAATGGACAAATCTCAAAAAAACAAGAATCAAAATAATATTTTAACGACCAGTAGAAAAATGTACTAACATCCCACACATTAGTGTATATGTAAAGTGTTTATCCATACTCTAAACTATGTACCTTTGTTTCAATAATATCCAAACTTTCTTAAATTGTATTAAATTATCAATACACGAACCTTAAAAAAGTTTAAAAAATGTCATTGTCATCCATATATGGACGAAGGTTGTTTTATCTTAAACACACTTGACTTCATGATTCTTATAGTTGAGTCATCTGAAAAAGAGTGCGTTGTTAGTACGAGAAGTAACTTTCAATTTTTGTAAGCATTTCTAAACAATACTTTCCGTGCCCTTGTAACCTCTCTCATTCGAATATGATATCAATTCATTTATATCTTCTTCACAAACAAGGCATTACATTCAAAGATTCAATTTATCGAGAAATTATACATATGTTTTAAATGATATTTGTAACATTTAAAGCTTGATTATGAATGACTGAAGCTAAATTATAAATTTGATTCGTATGGTTTAGAAAATGTTAGAACTTAGTACTATGTGATTTTAAAAATTATAATTTTGTCGATATGGAATTGATACAACTCCTCGTAAATAGTCACTGTCGCTAGAAGAGACTAACAACTCCATGGGTTAAGTAGTTGGTAATTTTGTAAGTGTGTTCGATGTAAAATGGATTCAAGCTTCTGGTAATTGAATTGGGATCTAAGATTTGAATGCAAATCGTTAGATGATGAACAGTGGGAAAGGCTCACTTGAATGCAAAGATTTGAGAATGATTTGCACTCAAACATGAAGACAAAGAAAAGTCAAAATTGTCTAAATCCATTGACCCAATAACTCACTCAATATAGTTACCAAATTTCAATTGATTTAAAATTTAAAAAAAAAAATAGATTATTTCTCACGCACACCCGATCCCCTACCCTAAAACGGGGAATGAGATAGGGACATAGATGAAATATCTCCACAAGGATGAAGATAGGAAGTGCATCATCGACCTACTCTAACTCGTTGTCATCTATACCCTTAATTGCATTTCATTCAGCCAAAATATTAATAATTTCTTAAATGTTAAAAAACTCAACTCAACATTATTTATATATTGACAATGAAGAAAATAAACCAAAACCAAAAAGTCACTATCGTCTAATGTTATTTGAAAACATTTACAGTAATATAGCCTTCATAATACTTCGTTTATCGTCTATTATAAAAAGAATTATTTAAAAACTATGATCGTTATTTGTAAAAAAAACGTAAACGAACGTATCATTTAATGACACGTAAAATTATAAAATATGTTGAGACCTTCGATGATTTTTGCAATCTTCCAAAGACACAATGATGGTATAATTAGAAGTAAGAAAAACAAGGATTTTGGAGAATTTTTTATTTTATTTTTTAGAAAAACCCAACAATATATATTATTCCTTCCAACCAAAAAGTCAAACATTAGTGAATTTTAATAGCACCTCAAATAACTATAAGCAAAGTGGGTGACAACTAAAAAAAGAGTCCATTTAATTCAAATGGTAATTTTAAAATTAAATATTTATGTACCAATATTCAAAAATTGTATTTGATGGAATTATTATGCATGACAAATAAGTAGGCGTGTAAGTATTTAAAGTTACAAGTAGTACATTAAGTGTCAAATTTTGGATCATATTCACAAATTTTATTAACAACTAATACAGTTGTTTAAACTGAAGATCGGATGGTATTTTAACGATTTTTTTGAAGAAAAAGAAACTTAAAACCTGATATTCATGATGACAAAAACATGATAACTGTTAGGGAGTAACCCTAGTGATCTAACTTTTGGTTTCACCGGAAAAAAGAAGAAGAAATCTCATATTATATGAGATAGTACTACTCTACTTCAAGATGTTGTTGGCAGATCGATCAATTTACCAAGTTCTATTTCGACTCGATGAATTCTAGATTTGGAAAAGAAAATGTAATGAAACTATAAAAAGAAAGAAGTGTTGATAATGGGTTAGGATGCATTAGTGAGTGATGTGATATGTATGAATTTAGGGTGTGAACAATATATTATGTTATTAGGTACTAAAGTGACCAAAAGGACCACTTTGGAGGAATCAAAGGAAGAAAGGAAGCCACTTTGAGATGGTGTTTTGGGCATTGACATTATGAGATATTGACCAAATGAGTTTCATTATTATTATTATTATTATTATTATTATTATTATTATTATTATTATTATTATTATTATTATTATTATTATTA
>JBBPDJ010000019.1:13590322-13604485 GCA_037974625.1 Cucumis cinereus
TTATTATTATTATTATTATTATTATTATTATTATTATTATTATTATTATTATTATTATTATTATTATTATTATTTTGCTCTCTATCATTAATTATATCTCACCCAATTCTTTTGTTGCCAAACATAATAGTGATTGAACTTAATTAATTTTGAGATGACAATATAATATGAGATTTTGAAACCAAACCTAATAAATTTTAGCTATTTTTATTATAATAAAATGAATTCAAATATTATAGTATATTTACGATAGACTGCAATAGATTGTTATTTGTGTAATAGACACAAATATTAGTCTATTGTAGTCCATCACAAATAGATTGTGATATTTTACTTCGTAAATATTTTTAAAAAATTTGTCATTTAAAATAATTTTTTTAAATTATTTATTTATTTTTATTATTGTTATTATTATTATGTTCCTAAATATAAAATACTTTTAAAAAAAGAGGCCTTAAACCCTGGATCCCAAAGTAAAGTTTATTCTAGAGACTCGTTTGAGAATTATGATCCTAAAATATTTTATAACAAAATCAAAATTGTAACATATCAAAATTCACAGTAATCTACGATTGGCTCTTACAAATGATAACTAGTAATAATAATAATAACGACAACAAAATATACGAAACCAAGAAATTATCACTAAGTAATTATGCAGGGGTCATCTATTATTATTTAAAAGTCGTCAACCTCCGAACTTTCTTTTAAAAAAATCTCAATAATTGATTGTTTATAGTCAACTCTATCAAAAATATCATTCTCAGTCGCTATAATTGTTCTTAGCATTATCACTAATAGGATCGGTACTATGAATAAACACACATCATTGGAAGGGTTCTTACCTTACACATTTTCATCTAAATTAACATAACCATTAACATTATCACAATTTTCACTCGAAAGATTGTATTCTCGTTCGGAGTTTGTGATTTGTTCATAAAAATTTATCAGTAGCTCGTATTTGAGGTTGAGTTAACTCTCGTATTCTTTTTCTTTCTTACGTTTTTCTCACATCTAGAATCACTTTTCTAATTTGACGATTCTATGGTCAAATTCTTAAGAAAAATAAACTAAGCAAGAGAATGAAAAGTTGGGTATGAACAATATTTGTTGGCTTTTAATGATTTTATCACATTCTACATAAGATTGAAAATAAAAATAGAATGAAGATTAAATTTTCCCATAAATTTAGATTTGGAATTGACAAAAAAAAATAATAATAATAATTAAAGCGCTTTTCTTGGTCGAGGAGGAGAAAGTAATTTTTAAAAAAATCTTTTTTACTCCTAAATTTGGATGTGTGTGTGTTTATCGCTTAATTAAAAAAGAGGTACATTTTTAATTTGTTTGGCTCTCAAGTTTAGATTTAAAAGTTCGGTCAAATAACTTTATTTTTATATTTTTATTTTAAATAATTATATGACATTTTAAATTAGAAAAATAATTTCTAAAAATTATATCATATCTGAAACTATCTCTTATAATGTTTAAATACTGTATAGTTATTATTAAAAAAATTTCTAGGACCTTCTAAACCTATTTTTAAAAACTCGAGCACTAATAAGATACATTTTGAAAACTCATAGATCAAATTAGTCTAATCTTATAAAACAAATGACTAAAAGTAACATTTTAAAACTCAAGGACCAAAACGTACATATTCATCAAAACTTTGGAAGTAAAAATGAAATTTTTCCTCCCAAAAAAATAAAATAAAGGAGAATATATATATGTATATATAAAATATATAAGAAAAAAAATATTATAAATGACAAAACTATTGAAAAGATTTACAAACTAGAACAAAATTTCAGATTCTATCACGGATAGACAAATCAATATTGTGATATCGACGATAAATTTGAAAGTCTACTAATGTCTATCGATGATATTTATCTGAAATTTTGCTATATTTTATAAATATTTTGATTCATTTTGCTATATTTGATAATATTTGGAGGTATAATCATGAGTAGAAAGTGTTCATAAAGAAATATTGGCATTTATGGTGAATCATGAATGAATAATAAATTTCAATTTTATTGTACTAAAAAAATCAAATTTCTTTTATTGTTATTTTAAATCAATATTTAGGTTCCCATGTCTGACCTCATATGTCCCTACAAGCTACAAAGAACTAATTAAGCTCCAAAGGTCAGAAATAATGGCTTTCTAGATAGCTTAGGAGTACCCCTTAATAAAAGTTTGGTATTATTATGGTACTTTATGTCCCAATACAAAAAATATTAATTATATCAACATTATACTCCTTCACAATTTTGTTATTTTATTTATTTAATTATTTTTAGTACATAATCTTGCATATGTGTATATAAAATCGAAAGTATACTTTCTTGCATCATTCAAGTACAATTTTCTCGGTAAATAAAATAAATGAGATCATCATACAAGTGATAACGAAATTTGAATGGGTTAGTTATGTTGAGATATTATAGGAGAAAAATTGGTTTTAATTGAAACCGGTTATCACAAGGAAAAATAAAATAGGAAGTGTCAAACATGCACGTCTTAAAATATTAGTTAGATAATTTGAATATATATCTTCCCTGATGTATTATAAATTTTCAGTACGACGAAAGTGAGCGTAGCTTAGTTGGCATGAAATATGTGCCAACAACAAAGTTTGTGGTTCAAATTTCCTACTGTACTAAAAAAAAGATTTTCTAGTGCACCAAATATAATCATTTACTTCCGAAAATGTAACCATTTCTCCTTTCTTTATGTTGGTATTCTTCAAGTTCATTGGTAAAGTACCTACAAAAATTCAATTTGCAACTACAAAATACACAATTGTGAAATGAAACATGAAGTTAAGAATCAAGTTTCAAAGGCACTAAAATGAGAAAAAGACAAAAGTTCAAAGTCATGAAGGATGAAAGAAATATAAAGATTAAAAACTCAGAGGAAGAAAAGAAAAAACTCAAAAGAGTTAACAAAATTCTACCTTCCGGTGATTATGATTTTCTGCCAAAATGAATGTTAGTTGCAAAGATCACAATACAAAACCTTGCATTTCGATAAACCCTAAAATTCCGTATGGTTGACAAAGCAGCTCTAACAAATGTATTATATGATGAGCTATATATACCATAATTTATCGACTTAAAACACTTGATTGAGTGTGAGATTTAACGTAATATCGAAGCAAAAGTTCATGAATTTCAGTTATGTGCTACGGGACTATCAGCAATACCATTCTAACTATAAGATGAAGTAATGCATTACTTTGAATATTCATGTCAATTCAAACACATCTTAATGAATAACACATCAATTACCATTCTAGAGATCGATCTACAATTCTTGACCACAACAGTAGTTGAACTAAAAAAACTTTGAAGTTTGATCTATAACTTGGCGCACCTTTATATGAATACCTTTCACTAATCTGTTCAGTAATTTAAATCTAACTCCAATTCAAGAAAAGTTTTTTCAACTCAACCATAAACATAGAAAAGGATGGATTTAACTTTATACTGGGAGGCAAAGGAACCAACTTAACCGATATAGAATGACATAAAATACCAGAATTAGTTTTCCAACAATTAACACTAATGGCAAATCCGAGCATGAATAAGATTCCCATTACTATCCCAAAATTTAATGGTTTGATCCTCCACCACCGCAATGGTTGAACTTAGATAAAGAAATTTCCAACTCTCACATTTCTCAATAACTAAATTTTACGGATATGGAAGTGGTTAAATCTATGTAAATTTCCCACAATGCATATTATGTTTCCTAAAATTACGTAGCATAAGAATTAGTCATAGATGAAAATAATACTGCGTAAGCTTCAAATAATCATATATAACAAATTTACATAATTTGACAGAGTTAATAGACTTCTTTCTCTTTTTCCAATTCATAAAGTAGAGACAAGAGAGAGCTGACCTGTGACAGGAGACAAATAAAAGACTCCATTCGATTTCTGGGCATAGAATGACCCATAAATCACCAATAAATGTAAGTTTCCTTCCAGGAAGAAGTTGAAGAATGGCTTGGGATCAAAGGAGGACAACTTTCATTTTCTGGATTCCATCTCCAATTAAGTAAACCCCATGTCCTGACCAAAAAAGTTCTTCGACTCTAGAATCATCCAACAGCGTGAATAGGTAAGCATACATGGTCCCCCTAAATTCTAGCACCCAATGTCTCTTAAACAAATTGCACCTCTCCTTTTCTGCAAAGTCAACCAAACCATTAGGAATCAAACAAAAAGTAAAGAAAATGAACAAAAGGGTTCGATTTCGTTTTCAAATATTACATTTACAGGTAGTTGTATAGAGATTTTGCTGTGCGAATACAGATTTGAGGCCAAGTTTTGGATAAATAATAATACGTTTGGAGGGTTCAAGAAAAGTAGTTAATAATGGTTATCATCTAACAAAAAAGCATAGGACCAAACCACCTGCATCTTTCCTTGGTGGCCATGGTGAAGAAATTTCCACCACTTGTTTAAGAGGATTGAGATGAAGAGGTTGAAGTAGTAAGGATTTCAGAGTGGAGAGGGGGTAAGAGCGGAGTTTGGATGCTAACTTAAAATAAGATTATGGTGAAGAAACTTCCAGATAAGATTGGCATTAATTACAAAAATTAAAATAAGAACATGCACACATTTGTTTAGATTTTCTTCAGCAATTGCACTTGAATGCTAAAAAGAATTCGACGAAAAAGGTCCTTTGTTGCAGCGATAACACAAAAACCTTAAACTTAGCTTTACAAAAATCTCTTCCCTGCTCAAGTTGTTGAATAATTTTGATTTCTCTCCCATCATAACAATATTTTGAAGATGATCTATTATAAATACATAGCCACACTCCCATGATCCATAATATTTAATTGTACGCATACCTTAAAAAGGTTCATAAGAAGCCGTCATGCTAATAGCCAATCCAAGTTGACTTCTTCCTTGTGTTCTTTTACAACATTGCGAAGCCGAGGTGAGACAACATTAACCCATTTTGCTAGCTCCCCTTCACAAACTACTTTCTTCAAATTTTTTAGATTTCTTACTGATTTTGGAAGCTTGTGCATGTTCGGACAACTCCACATATTAAGCTTTTCCAAATTCTGCAAGTTGCCAATCTTATCTGGAAGTTTGGTAAGGCCAACACAATGAGATATGTCAAGATCAACTAATTCTCGGAGCCTTGAGATTGATTCTGGCAACTTCTCCAAATGAATACAAGATCTAAGCCTCATAACTTTTAGATTAATCAACTGCCCAATTTCCTCTGGTAACCAAGATAATCCATGACAGTTTGTAATGCTCAGTTTCTCCAATGTGACAATTTCACATAGTCCAACAGGGAGAGCCACTAAATCGTTGCAAAAATCTATGGAAATCTCGAGTAAGTTAGGTAACACGGATGAGATCTGGGTTGAGCAGTTTGTGAACGCTTTATCAATTTTGCACATAAAGAACGATAGCTTCTTAAGATGTAGCAGTGGCTTCAGGTTCTGGTCACTAAAAGAAGGGATTGAAATACGCTCAAGACTGATTCTTTCTAGCCTTGACAAACAATTGATTAATTGATAATCACTTGTCAATTCAGTTGGAAATGACCTGTAATTCCGGACTATAAGCGCTTTCAATCTGTTCATTCTCTTCACGAACTCAGGCAACTTGTAAGTTTCTGACCCAGGATTTAGAATTAACACCTCAACTTCAGGTGCTTCCATATCGGGCCAACATGATGAGAACTTCTCATCTGCATCATCAACATACATCCCATCCAGTGTTAGATTCTGCAACAACATAATGAGAGGACATATCAAAACATATGAGAGAGAGAGACCACAGAGGGACCTGTTGTTATGGACAAAAGGCGGGCTTTCACAGGTTGCATTTCTTTTCCAGACCACCATTTGGGAAATTCATTTTTGTTAATATCCACAAGCAATCTTGTTCTTTGGTCTACTTGCTGCTCATTAGTCAAATGAACAGCCAACTCCCTAAGTATGTCATGCTGTGTAATATAGGACTCGCTGTAGTAATCATCTTCATGTGCTTCATTTCTGGAAAATAATCATAACAAGACTAGAACTTCAAGTTCAGAACCAAATGGTTATCAAGCACAGTCCACAGTCTTGCTGTTTATATTCAGATAGTCATGCATTGAGATTGATTGAGTAATTATGATTACTCAATATATCTTCGAGAGTCAAATCTGAAGTTGATTTAGAGACTGTTTCCCAGAACAAAAGGATAAATCAATAGTAGCATACGTTTCTACTAAGCAATCTTTATGATCTGTTCATAAAATAAATGTTCAGATAAGATAGTTTGAAATACTTTTTTGGGTGTACATCAATTGATCAATTTATGTTTATATTTCTTCAAATTAGTGTAAAAAGATAGAAAGAAAATACATCTGTACATACCAATCACAGACAAGATTTTTCTGGTAAATAATTGAAAGAAAACCATACCCAAAAGTATCCCTTTGTTTCTTATACATATTTTTTACAACATCATCCACAAAATACTAACGAAACACCAATTTTTGCCTGCATCGTGCATATCAAACTATAATAAAACCTAGTTTTTATAAATAATTTTTTTTTTTTAAAAAAAAACATCAATTATGTAGTCAAGAAGCAAGATCAACATAAACCAAACACAACTTGGAAGACCCAGAATTTTACCTCAAAGAGACAGTGTTAACTAAAGTCCGGGTGAAGAGCTCATCAAGGTTTGACATGGTTTCACATTCATCTTGTTCATACAACACTGCACAAATGTCAATGAAGGTAGCCGCACGAATTCTTTGGTCTTCAGGAAATGAACCTAAGTCCATGAAACACTCCTTGAGCACTATCTTGTCATCTGGGACTGCATCTAAGGTGTCTTTGAGGCACTTCAGAAGCTCTTTCTCAGAACCCAGAATAGAATCTCCTCTAGATAATTTCCTCTCCGCAACTTCCCAAACCGGAGTAGCTCTACCTGAAAGTGATCCTGCAATCACTTTCAGAGCAAGTGGGAATCTCTTACAACCTCTCACTATCTGCAATTCAGACATTCAAAACTTCAATTGCACTTGATGTATGGAAAAAGTTTTTACGACCTTACTTGAACAGGATCTAACTGTGTCCTTGAGTTCTAAGGTGAGGAAAAAGTTTTTTTTTTTGGAGGGGTCTTTTCAATCAAATTGGCAGATTAATTAATTACCTTTTCAACAATTTTTTCATCTGGGAACTGTAGCATTCTGTTACCCCGCGACGCCCAGCGATGAAACAGCTCCTTTGCATCCTTATGGTCCAGAGGTTCCAAATCATATGACTCACCAAATGCAGGAAACTTGAATCTAGAGGTGACCAAAATTTTGCAGTTAGGCAGTCGGGAGAACTTTTCAAGAAGCTTGTTGGATTCGGAACCGTCCCAGACATCGTCCAACACAATCAATACAGGATTTGGACTCAATTGCTCTACCAAAAGTTCTAACCACCGGAATGCCTCATCATCCCTTACAGAATCGGATACTACAGGCCCCCCGAGTCTTTGAATTATAGATTTCAAGATGCGTTTCGTTTCTGGTTTGCTTGAAACAACGAGGAACAAGATGTTTCTCTGGAATTTATCTGTGAAAATGCAGAAGCAGAAAGCCTTTGTAAGAACTGCAAAGAACTTTTGTAATTGTATTATACATTTTTCAGAAGAATGGTTTAGTTATTTACTTTTAACTTGCTTGTCGTGACAAAATTTTTCGGCCAGAGTGCTTTTTCCACAACCTCCGGGAGCTGTCACTACCAACAATCGAACCCCATCTTTGAATAGTTTAGCCTTCAATTTCTCAACAGGCTTTTCCAATCCGACACTTTCTTCTGTAATCACAGGAACCGTCACAACTAAATCCACCGGATTGCTTAATCCAGACTTGCTATCAAGCCTGAGAACGACGTCCTTGATTTCAGACGCTATACTCAAGGTCTTCTTCCCGTCTCTAGCCGTTTGCATCAACACAACGTCCTTGAAACTTCCAATTTTGGTATTCAATTCACGAAGCTTCTCTGTATGACTTGATTTCCTTATATAATCAAGCTTCCCCAATTTTAAACAGCGACTAAGTAGCTTTTTAGCATCTTCTAATAAGTTCCTCAACTTCTCCGTTTCTTCTTTTGGATACTCCAGGGATTCATTAAGATCGTCTATTTCTTTAACCAGAGGAATTATATCATTTACCTTGGATTCCGTCTCCTTAAGAACAGAATCGAAACTCATCGCCCTTTCGCCAAAATTCTTCAAAATGGTCGCTAGCTCGTTAAACGGAACACCCAATGCCGCGCCACCAATTAAAGCTCCCGCCATTTTTTTTCTCCTGCTATTTTCAAAAGATAATTTCGAACAAACTCAAATTCTGAAACCAACTTTGACAGTCGTGATTAAAACCAGAAACATAATCCAACAAGGCATCTAAGAATCAGGTACCTTTATAGCTTGCACTCGAAGCTCCGGTTTCAAATGACGTGAAATTCTCAGCTCGATCGTCGGAGCTCCGCCGTGTACTGTGGCCAATTGGTTAGCTCATAATTCTGAGCTCGAACTCACAAGTAACTAACTACATCATAAAACCCTTCTTGAAGCTTCTTGGAAATGACTTTGAACGTCAAAGTCTACGTCTGTCCGTACGTGCGAAAAAGGTGGCCATATTTTTTCTTCAATATTCCTTTTTTTTTCTCTAAAGGATATTTCTTTTTAATGATCTTTCAAAAAAATATATATATTCTTTTTTAAGGATATCTTTAGTTATAAAAATTGTATTTTTTTAATTATTTAAGCGGCCATAACGATCGAAAATATTTTTAAATATACCAAAATATTACAATCGATAGCTCTCGCTGATGTATCTAGAGTACCTATCGGTATTTGTCACGATAGATGATAGTAGTCTCTACATGTGTCTCTGTGCTGATAGATATACACACTGACATTTTGTTAAACTAATAATTATTTTAGTTCATTTTGTTATATTTGTAATAACATTTTTTTTATAACAAACTATATGTCCGCATAAGGTGTTCATGTATAAAGTTGGTTATTACATTTGAGATGTAAGTTATTTTAGAACATAATCAAAATTAAATTCACATCAGTCAACGTGGATTTAGCTCAACGGTAATGAATAACACCTCTCATGGAGGTTAAATATATAGAAAGTATTTATACTATATTTTCAAAGCACTTTCTACATCATTCCAAGTTCAATGTTATAATTCATTTTCTTAAGTACTTAAAAAGGTTGAATATATTAATATTTAAATCTTAAACAGTTAATTTATTTAATGTTTAATAAGAGAAACCAATAAAAGTGAGTTATTTTATTCCTTAATTAGTAAGAATTATAAGTGAATCTTGAAATTTCTTAGTAATTTCATAAATACAATATCACTTTACGGTAATAATAATAGTAATAATATTACGTGACATTTGATTTTCTTAGTAATTTACACAATGTTGACATAAATATTAAATAAATTTTTTTTCACTTTTCTTATGCTAATTATACCTCAATCTTTGACTTGTAATTACATGTTTATATTTGTTAATCACACTTCGAAATTCTTGTGAATTCACTTGTTTAATTCCACTTTGTGATACCATATAATTAATTGGTTAAAAGAAATTAGGGTTGGTTTATAATATTATTATATTTTGGAAAGTGACATTTAGATAATAATATTCTAAGTTTCTAACTAATATATAAATAATTAGTTATTGTTCTATTGTATTCATGAAAAAGGTAGATTTACTATAAAGTAAGTTTAATTTAGTGCATGATTAGTGGTGATTTTGAGGTGGGAAAGACCGCATTTTGTAATCATTTTGTTTTTTGTTTTTTAAAAATTAAAATTATTTTTATATATTTTTTATATTGGTTTGCAGCACATCTAGTTGGACTTTTCCATTAAAGAGAACTTGAGTCGATTTGAAATGTTTTTTACAAAAAAAAAACTAAAATATTTACATAAAAAATAAGAACGTGACGAGAATTTAAGGTACCAAATGTCGTCTTGATTAGTTGAAATACGGTAACTAAGTTCATATTTATTTATCGTTCAACTAGAGAGAAATTCAAACCACATACCTCCTAGCTACTAGCTACTTATAAACTCACATTTCAATCGAGTTGTACTCGTTAGAAATACGTTTTCCAAAATATCTAGCAAATTGTATGATATTTAATTTTCTTTAGTTGTGTTTTTTTTAACCTGATTGTTTTAGTGATGTAACAAATAAGCTACGTCATCAATGTTTTAAATGAATTTCTTTTTTGTTTTTTACTAAAGTGAGTTTATCTAGGTGGTAAGTGACATGACCTTCTTCTCTCGAACTTAATTTAACACCATAAACACTCTCTTAAAAATATATTTGTTCTCGTATATTACGTTAAATAAATTAATGATAAATCTTACATAAAGTAATTTTAGAAAATAATATTTTTTTACAATTACATTAGTTAGAAGTTAACTTCATGCACTTACTCCCTAAACCCTAAACCCTAGTATTTCATGTATATATGATTTTCTAGTTAATTTATCAATAAAACAATCTAACCCTTTTTTTTTTTGTTAACACAAAATATTTCAACTCAATATAATTTAATCGTACACAAAAATATGAGACCAGATCTATATAAGTCACACCAAAGTGAGCATAACATAATTGACATAAACTCACAAGTTACGTGTGATACAAATCTTCTACCTAAAACTGTACTGGAAAACTGACTAAGATTACGTTTACTCCAAGTGAAACATAATTCATCAATGGTAAACATAACGTGACCCTAAATCTATATACAATACTTTACCTACGTTCTCCAATAGAAATAACAAAAGATTTAACTCAGAAAACAAAGATAATGTTGTCTGTATAAAATGTTATCATAAGACCAATATAACATAATGATGTGCTCACTCACAAATATTTATATTTTCATAACTATGATAAGAAGTTGTAGAATGAATAGATTATGATAAATGTGAAACTTCGACTTAAAGTGCCAATGACAAGCGTGGATCAAAACCTAATTTTTTTAGTATAGTTATTAATAACTGCAAGGTGAAAGATTGAATTCTTGACCTCTATAGACGGAAGTCATTGCAATACCACCATTGAGTCAAACTTACTTAAGCAAATCGTTGAAGAGTTTGTTAGAGTCGTATCATGACATTGATATCAAGATATTGGGAATAAAATTGATATTTCATTTAATTAATAAGTATAAATAATATTAATATATTGATCAGCCATAGAGTTTAGGTAATTGTTTTAAATAGCAAAATTGTTGTATAGTATTTTTAAATACAGCAAAATTCTCTGCTACAAGTGATAAAAACGGATAAAATCAATGATATTTAATAGTAGTCTCTTAATATCTATCGCTATCTATCATTAATAGACCATAATATTTTGCTATATTTATAAAATATAGCAAAATTTCAGATTTTATCATACTTCTATTAGCACATAGATAGACATTGATTGCTATCATTGATATAATATAAAATTTTGTTATATTTTATAAATATTTTCAACAATTTTACTATTTACAATAATTTTTCTATAAATAAACAAATTTCAGAATACAATCAAAAGTTACATCAAATATTTACCTTAATTAAAACCCTCATTTTTGGTCCCCTTAAACATTCTTTATAAATTACAAGTATCGAAATAGAGAGATTGAATATGTTTAAGAGTAATTTTGAACTGGTTAAAGTCATTTTTATCATTTTCAAAATCACTCTAAAACATGATTTTACTCATTCTAACCAATTTCATTGATACGAAAATTAGATTTAAAAGTGTAAAAATTAAACAATAAATTAGTTTGGAATGTTTAAAAAATGTATTATAGAGTGAATTTGAATATGACTGAAGCAATCTTAACAGTTCCAAAATCGCTTCCAAACATACATTTATCAAACATACATTTATCAGCAATCGATTCATACAAAATGCTTTTTTCTTGTTCATCTCCAAAACCATATCACAAAGAAACTACTCATACAATACCTTATTCAAGTGAAGGGAATACATGAAAGACTATCCTTGTTCTCAGTTGCATCAGTGTTTATTCACTAAAACTAAGCAAACCATAAAGAAAGAAGCCATTCAGGGAACAAGTTATCCAAATCACTACAGGAATAAGCAAAAGCATAAAAGAACCGCTTGAAGTTCACTTTCTTTCTTTGTTTTAGCTCATGTGATATTTGCAGGGAATGTTCAACTGCCTGGCTCCATTTGAAGCAAGAAAATATTATCTAAACTTCTCATGGCTCGAAAGTCATATTCTCGGTCTCTCGTTTCACAGACTCGAACAGCACGGTTGAGAGGTATCGTTCCCCAAAACTCGGGAACACCGCCTGTTTCACATTTGCAGTGGTAAGATTAGCCAGGTAATGAGAAGTGGAGAAATCCATTCAAGCTGGAAAATAGAGTACAATTATCCGAATCCTCTGAATGATTTTCCTTTCTGTTCTAAACTAAGGGTGTTAGCCGCCTGAGCTCTGTCAGCTAGTGAAAATCTAACTATGATTTCAGTGCCCCCACCATATGAGTATAGCTAAACCGTATCAGAATCGTATTAGGTTCAGCCAATAGTTCTTTAGATTCGCTATTGTAGATGTTTGTTGAAAAAGATACTAATAAGGTGTTTCAATTGTTAAAACATATTTAGTTTTTTGCTCTCCAGCTATCACCGTCTATTTCTTCAAACAATTTGCATAAGGTAAGATATTGTCGTGGAATTTGTTGAATGCTGATGCAAATGAGTAAACTGTTTACTAAATGATCAGGAATTACTCCATTATAGAAGTAGTCCAGGGCAGAAGAATTAATGTATAGAAATAAGTTAAAGCCATGTCATGTCAAAAGAGGTACACTACATGAGAAGGAAAAGGAGAACTTACAACAATAAGTTTTCCAGCATTTTCTGGTCTCTTTGCAAGCTTAATTGCAGCAGCTGCAGCGGCACCGGATGATATACCAACCTACATATAGAAAGAACAAAAAGCTTCGACAATCAGATCTTGGGCCCAATTGGCTAAAAAATTCTGATGAAAATAGAATCAAATAAAATTGGAAATTCCTTTTCGAACCCTATATGCAACCTACCAGTAGACCTTCTTTCAATGCAAGCAGCTTTGCAGTTTCAATAGATTCTTCACTTGATACCTGCAAATATTCAAGAAACTCAGTGATGCATGAGGGGTGATTAAAGGTCTGAACAATGGACTTCAAAGGACAAAAGTTTGAAAATTTATTGTCCATTAGTCAAATGAATGAATCATGGATAATGAGCCAATGATAGAGTATAGAGACGTTATGCTCATTGATATTACAAAAATCGTGAATTATGTGCAAGTAAATTAACTCAAAATGGTTGAAAAAAATGTAGTTCTTATTTTTCCAACTTTTTTTTTGGGGGGGGGGTTGCGATTGACATCCCAACCCTTAGTAATGAGTCTATTGACACCTTCACCTAAAAGGATCCAAACTTTTTCTAACTTCTGCATTACCAGACATCTATTTCACAAGTTCTTGAAACCGGAGAGTAAACTCCTAGCTACAGGTACTAAGTCATTGAAATTGAACATGAGCCTATTTCAAAAGTCATTTCGAAATGAATTATGATGCTCAAGTTAAATGTCCATGCATTATGTCTCCAAAAGCTTGTCATTAACCATTTGAGTTTGTAACATACTACCAACGTCTATTGAAAGAAATCTAATAGCAGTTTGAAGCTTACTCTTTTTTCTTTCAAAGGAAAAAAAAACTTTCGAGTGATAAAATAAAAAGAGAATATCGCTTGAAAATACAACGAAACAATAAGGTTTATGGCTTACTTGAACAACTTCATCTAGCAAATTGACGTCCAAAACTCCAGGGATGAAGCCTGCTCCAATTCCTTGGATTTTATGTGGGCCTGCAATGTTCACATACAGAATACATATTCATTTAAGGTAGGCACTTGTAACATAAAGACCGATTTATGAATCGGAAATTAATATTCGTGACTAAGAAGAGCAAATGGAGTTGGAAACACTTTTTTTTGTTTTTTTGTTTTTTTTGTGGTGGGGGGGGGGGGGGGGGGGTGTCCTAACTCACCAGGCTTTCCTCCAGATAGAATT